>JAJOZX010001346.1:882500-918726 GCA_023014485.1 Bathynomus jamesi | reverse complement strand
CATATTCATTGCTTTCTGAATACATCTCCGAAGACTGATGTGATCAGACTCTTCACTTTGTGATGTTGATAGCAATTCTGGTCTCTGGGTCAATAATTTTCTACAGTTAATACATAGTACAGTATTCCTTTGTAGTTTCCATTTACATCGATCATAAAGTGCATAAAGTGATTGGCTGATGGTTCTTATATCCTTGCATATCTTTTTCTTATGTTTTTGTAAAGGATCATCACAGACCATTTTTCATTACTAAAAATACACAATTGTAAATCTCAAAAATAAGATATGATTGACTCAAAAATAAGCTCATCTGTAATAAAAATAAGCATAATTAACAAACATTTGAGGGAGAGACTGCGTGAATATGAGTTATACATAGGATGTAAATATTCATTGTCATTCTCTATTTCAGTCGGCGTAAAAATGTCAAATTTCAATGTACAAATTTTTTCAATAATTTTTAAAATATCTGTGCAACTTGATACCACATTTTTTTATTGTTTGTATCTTTTAACAAATTAATGGAAGTTTAATAAATGAAAATTTTTTTTTTTTGGGATTTCACTGTCTAAGGATGTGGTGGTGGTAAAAAAAAAAAAAAAAAAAAAAAAAAAAAAAAAGGGGGGGGGGGGGGGGGGTCATTATTGTTCTACACATTTGAATGTGGTATCATTTAATAATCTCTTCAAGCTGATTCTAAATATGTATAGTTTTATAGGTCTACAACAAGATGTTTGGGAGTTATTGCCCATTAAAGTTGTCCAAAATTATTATACTGTACTACATCCTGATATAAACAGGCTCACTTCTCATATGGTCAATCTAGCTTAGCCCTAATCACAAGCAATTCATTCTCTTTGAACTCAAACATTGAACTTAGTTTAAATCTTGTGTAGTAGTCTTTGCTATTGGTAATCGGACATGCCTACGTGTCACATGCCTAGAATTGCTTGTTAACAAAAAAGTTCAAATTATTTATTACTGAAACCAGGAGTGTGGTATTGAAAAATTTTTCCAGGGCTGCAGTTGAGATTGATCCTGAATTTTGGAATTGTTTTTTGACTGGTATAAGATCACACTGGTGTTACCTGTACTTGTTTGTACAGGCCTAGCTTAGCTATTTCTGATAGCCTAGCCGAACCACAAGGTAAGACTCCACTTGACCTAACCTGAGTAACTATTTTGATATAATTGATCAGTGGTGTAGTGCTGTGGGAACGCGTGGGAACGGTGTTCCCTTACTTTTTTTGGTAGACGGAACAGCATTCCCTCTATTTCAAATAATCCAAACTTACAAATCTCTAACGTCATGAAATTTTAATTCCCACCCCTAGAATTAATATGAGAAAGAATCATTAACTGCTTCATTTCTTTAGCTTCGACTGAGGCAATGCTAGCCTATAAAGATCTGGTGAAACAGTCACCACGGCGTACCAGTTGTTAACTTTTTTTTAGTTAATCATTCCAGTTGTTAGCTATTTTTATTGATCGTACTGGATGTCGTATATCTAATGACACTGGAAATACTGCATCTTCAAGCTTGGAATATATCCTAATATCCAGTGCATATGACCTCAAAATATCCCTGAAATTGGTCAGATTTCAAAAGATTTCCGGGGGCTTACAGTGCCCTGGACCCCCAGCTGTATGGGCTCACCGCACTCACCATTGTCTCTCCCGCATCTGAGTAACACTTTCAAAATGCGTTCCTTCACTTCTTATTTAGCACTACACCACTGAACTTGATACCATAACTTGATAGTATCAAAGTTGGTGAGTCAACAAAATTTTTAAGCCTAGGACCTAATTTAGCAACATAGCTACCTAAAAAATGGGTTTCGACAGTGACTGTAGAGCAGGGTTGTGGAGTCGGAGTCGTGGAGTCGCACGTTTCAGGGCGGAGTCGGAGTCGGTAAAAAACTTCCGACTCCGACTCCAATTTCTGTGTCCTGTGTCACCCTTAATTTCTAAATCCTAAATACTAACATTTAGGTTATTTAGTTTTTTTGGTCAATAAACCTTATTCATTGATAGCCCCTAGATTAAGTTTTTTTAATATTTTTTTTTTACATTTTCAGAATATACAATTAATATTTATTTAAATATAAAATATAAAATATAAATTTCATACTTAGTGTGGTGGTGATGAAATGTCTTATTATTATGATAATTATAGAGTGAAACACTAGAGGAGTCGGAGTCGTATATTTAAAATGTGAGGAGTTGGAGTCAGATTTTTAGATTTTTTAGTGTGTGGAGTCGGAGTCGAATTTTTACAATGTGTGGAGTCGGATTCGGAAAATTTTGGACCGACTCCACAACCCTGCTGTAGAGTTTGTAAAAAGGAAGTTAAGAGTAAAGATAGAGCTATTGCATGTGATAGCTGTGATGACTGGTATCACGTAAGCTGCAAAGGCCTTACAAATGATATATATAAAGGTATAAATGCTGCTTCTAAGCTTAATGTCAACTTGATGTGGTTTTGTGACAAGTGTAGTACTGCAATAAAAAATTTTAATAAGTCCAGAGGGTCTATTGGAGGAGAGAGGCCAGACCAACTTAGAGATATTGCAGTTGAGCCTAAATCTAGTGAAGTAGCAGTTCAAGTAAACTTAAATGTCCCTATACCTCATAGTGAGCCTAGACCTAGATATCCTCAGACAATTTCTGAAAATGATGAGTGGACTAAACCTAGGAAAACCTGGAAAGCTAGAATTCAAGAGCCAAGAAAAAGTGTCCTTATAGAACTAACCAATCAGTTTCATGCTTTCTCGTTGGTCCAGGATCAAGATGAAAAGGCTGAAGAAAGTAGGCCTATAAAACAAAATGTTAGCAATAATAATCCAGACTCATATAAACCCAGGCACTCTAAAGCTATAGGTGTGTTTGAACCAGCATCCATTATAGGTGACTCTCAAGTGAGGGGCCGAGGATCTAAATTACCTAGAGGTAGCATAGCTTACTGTTATCCAGGTGCAGGGATAAATAGAATTAGTAATAAAATTATAGAAAAAGGATCTGGTATTGACCTAACTGTACTAAAGAACATGGTTATACATGTAGGTGGAAATGATATAAAGGGTAAGCACTCCGAAGAAATCATGGAGTCATATAAACAGCTATTAACGAAGTTAAAGGAACAGAGACCTAACCTTAAAACATCTATCACAGGTACCCATAACAACAAAAAAAGAGTTCTATAAGAGATGGAATTCACCTTAATAGTAAAGGGACTGATTTACTATCAAAGATTGTATCATATAATTTACTAAAAACCAAAGGAATTGGCCAAATTAGTACAAATACCAATACTCTTGATAACAATAAACTAATAAAAAATATAATTAAAGCTCAAAAGAAAAAGGTCAACAAAGAAAGTAAAAGAGATGCAATATATCATCACAGAACAAGAACCAGACTAAATTACAAGCAAAATATTTCAAGGGTTCTTTGTCATTTTTCTATGTAAATGCAAGAAGTAGCCGAGATAAAATAAATGAATTCAAGGCATACATAGGTATTGAAAATCCTGATGTTATGATTGTCACTGAAACTTGGACAAATTCAGTATGATACCAAATAGTCCATTTAGAGAAAGAGATAATACCATTACTTATGAAATTGATGGCTATGAACTTTTTATTATGAACATAAATATTCAGAGGGTGGCAGAGTATTTATTTATGCCAAGACAAATCTGAATCCAGTTGAAGTTACCTCTGTTAAAGAGGAAATAGTTGAATCTGTTTGGATAGATATTGGGCATAAAAATGAAATGCCAGGAAAATCAGGATAGGGGGTATCTGTAGACCACCAGAGGGATGTTCAGTTGGAGGAATCCCCAAAAGTAGAGAAGAAAATAAGTATGTAGAAAATAAACTTATTGATGAAATAAATAAAGCAATGACAAGCAATATTATTATTGTTGGAGATTTAATTACATAGGCATATAGACTGGGAAATATTACAAACACCAGAAAGTAATATATATATAATTGAGAACAGTTTAACCCAGTTAGTAAAGGAGCCAACCAGGGCTGATGCCATTCTAGATTTAATTTTAACAAATAATCCAGATACCTTCCAGGATATCTCAGTTTCAGAAACACAAGGTTCAGGTGATCATTGTATCCTTCAGTTTAATATTGTTTGTAATTCAAGACCTAGTGAAAATAAAGTAGAAATCCCAGATTTTAAAAGAGGAAATATAAATAGACTAGTAAATGATCTGTGTCTAATAAATTGGACAGATATTCTACAGCCTGAACAGACAGTAACTAGTATGTGAGAAAAATTTAAAAGTATAATAATGAACGTACAAAGAAAGCATATCCCACAGTGTAAAATCAGAACTGGAAAAAATAAAAAAACAACCTTGGATAAACTGCAATGTAAAAAGAGCAATCAGAGAAAAAACAAAAGCATTTCATAAATTCAAAAGAACTAAAAATGGCATAGACTCCGAAATATATAAAAGTAAAGAAGCATAAATTTGCAAGAAAGCAATCAGAGATAGCAAACAAGACCTGGAAAAGAGCCTAGCCAAGAATTCAAAAAACAATCCTAAGAAGTTTTTCAGTCACTTCAATTTGAAAAGTAGAGTGAAAAAGAAAATTTGTCCCCTCCATGTAGATGATAAAACTATAGATGATGAACTTGAAATAACTGAAGAACTAAACAAATACTTCTCATCAGTATTCACAAATGAAAATTTATACCGGGTGTCCGAGAATTATCTGGACAATTTTTGGCTGTTATTAAAAGTCAACCATGAAGTGTAGAAATTCCAGTGTTGTCCCATTTTACAAAGAATCTCATTAAGTTTTTTCTGATACCACGTTTGACAAGTTTTTTAGAAATGTACACGGGTGACAGACATTGATGATTTAAAAGCAAGAATCACAGCTGCTATTGAGCGAATTGATGTGGATATGCTGCAGTGTACATGGCAACATTTGGATTATCGATTGGATGTTTTGCGAATCACTGATGGTGCACATATCGAATGTTTGTAACAACATTACTTTACTAAAAGAAACTTTTGAAAATACAGATTCTAAATAATCTTGTTTAAGAATTTTACGTGTATCAAGAATTTTATTAAAAGATGAAGTTGTACAGATAATTTTCAGACACACTGGAATTTCTAAAAAACTTGTCAAAACTTGGTATCAGAAAAAACTTAATGAGATTCTCTGTAAAATGGGACAACACTGGAATTTCTACACTTCATGGATGACTTTTAATAACAGCCAAAAATTGTACAGATAATTCTCGGACACCCTGTATAATATTCCTGATCTTATACTACCAGGACAAGATAGAGAAATAAATGAATTAAGGGTAACAAAACTAGATATCCTAAAAGCAATAGATAAATTAAAAATAGAAAAATCTCCAGGGCCAGATGAAATGCATCCAATAGTCATAAAAGCTGCCAAAAAGAATGGTTCCAGGACAACTCATACCTAGGACAACTCATACCTAGGACAACTCATACCTAGGACAACTCATACCTAGGACAACTCATACCTAGGACAACTCATACCTAGGACAACTCATACCTAGGACAACTCATACCTAGGACCAGAAAAAAAAATGAAAAATTAATGAAAACATTTATTTTGTAAAATTAAAAATTAAATTTAAACATTTAGAATTCATGCAAGTTATTAATGAAAACATTTATTTTGTAAAATTAAAAATTTAATTTAAACATTTAAAATTCATGCAAGTTATATACAGTATATATATATATATATATATATATTATATAATATATATATATATATATATATATATGATACACACAGACCGTGCATGGAACAAGGAACTCTTCTGGGATAATTAAATCCACTATAGTCTGAATAAGTAATGGTAAATGACAAATACCATAGTTTTTCTTTTTCATGATGCAAGCCCGACATGGGCAACGGGTCTCTCGCAAAGAGGTCCTATAGATATAGCTTCCCTCACCAGCTATCTGCAAAGCAGACAGGATCCAGCTTTGGGACATGGATCTAGGGTTTAAAGCAGCCTAGCCCCACTACATTTAGAACCTCAATATAAGTAAAAGACTCGTTGCATTCACGTTGGATTGAATAAATCAAAGAAAAAGGGGCAATGAGTCTTTTACTTATATTGAGGTTCTAAATGTAGTGGGGCTAGGCTGCTTTAAACCCTAGATCCATGTCCCAAAGCTGGATCCTGTCTGCTTTGCAGATAACTGGTGAGGGAAGCTATATTTATGGGACCTCTTTGCGAGAGACCTGTTGCCCACGTCGGGCTTGCATCATGAAAGAAAAACTATGGTATTTGTCATTTACCATTACTTATTCGGACTATAGTGGATTTAATTATCCCAGAAGAGTTCCTTGTTCCATGCACGGTCTGTGTGTATCATAAAAAACTCAGGGAACCATTCTGAGTTCATTCCCATATATATATATATATATATATATATATATATATATATCAGTGGCGACTGGCGTATAAGAGCGATGGAGCGGTCGCTCCCCCTGCTTGAAACGATAAATATTAATTTAACAGATAAAAAATATATTAATTTTAAGATATTAAAAAAAATATTCTTGAAATATATTTTAAAATTCATGTGGCATATCATGATTCATGAGGCATTTTGAGTAAGCCTTCATACAGTACATAATATTCTAAACTTATAGCATAGCTTCAAACAGCGGTACTTTGAATACAAAATAATATTGCAGCCGAATGGAGCGATAGATTTTTCACTCAAGTAAATATAAATTATATTTTACTGTTGTAATGAAAATATAAGTACAATCGCGAATTTTTTTTATAATAACTTTATTTTTACTAATAGTTACTTCAGTAATAATGATATAAGCCATTTATATGTATTTTATTGAAATTATTACTTATTTGTAATTAACTAGAATTGTACGTCTGGCATAGCCGCATATGTTAATACAAGTACTCTTGTGAGCGGCAGTTGGATTCGCACTAGCCTATTGTGAGTCCGTGTTGTCGTACAATTTTATGAAATCGCACCCCCATACATTTATACCACGAGTCGCCACTGATATATATATATATATATATATATATGCCCAGTTAGGTTCATTGAATGCCCGGTTAGGTCAACTGAATACCCGGTTGGGTTCATTGAATGCCCAGTTAGGTCAACTGTACACCCTTGACGATTGGTTAGGTTAGTCGTGATATTTTCGTTAAAACTAACGAAAACATCACGACTAAACCTAACCAATCGTCAAGGGCGTACAGTTGACCTAACCGGGCATTCAAATTTTATCTTATGTAAATAATGGTTCTCTATTTATATATGTTTGCAATAAATAATAAATTTGTTGTTATTGTTTTCTTATCTTATTTTGGTTAATTTGCAGAGTTTAAACTTTCGGGGTGGATATAGATGAAAGATCAACATTGGGGTGGTAATTGTTGAAGAGTATATGAGTTGTCCTAGGTATGAGTTGTCCTAGGTATGAGTTGTCCTAGGTATGAGTTGTCCTAGGTATGAGTTGTCCTAGGTATGAGTTGTCCTAGGTATGAGTTGTCCTAGGTATGAGTTGTCCTAGGTATGAGTTGTCCTAGGTATGAGTTGTCCTAGGTATGAGTTGTCCTAGGTATGAGTTGTCCTAGGTATGAGTTGTCCTAGGTATGAGTTGTCCTAGGTATGAGTTGTCCTAGGTATGAGTTGTCCTAGGTATGAGTTGTCCTAGGTATGAGTTTCCTAGGTATGAGTTGTCCTAGGTATGAGTTTCCTAGGTATGAGTTGTCCTAGGTATGAGTTGTCCTAGGTATGAGTTGTCCTAGGTATGAGTTGTCCTAGGTATGAGTTGTCCTAGGTATGAGTTGTCCTAGGTATGAGTTGTCCTAGGTATGAGTTGTCCTAGGTATGAGTTGTCCTAGGTATGAGTTGTCCTAGGTCTGAGTTGTCCTAGGTCTGAGTTGTCCTAGGTCTGAGTTGTCCTAGGTCTGAGTTGTCCGGGTATGTGTTGTCCTGGTATGAGCTGTCCGGTCACGAAAAAGAATATAGCACAGGCACTAGAAATTATTTTTAATAAATCATTGATATGTACTGAAATTCCAGAGGATTGGAAGAAAGCAAATGTGGCTCCAATCTTTAAAAAAGGAAATAGAAACTTGGCAAAAAACTACAGACCCATCAGCATCACCTCCAATATTTGCAAATTACTCGAAAGTATCATTAGAGGTAAAGTTACTGAGTTCCTTGAGAGTGCAACCTTATAAATGATAGCCAGCATGGCTTTCGAAATGGAAGGTCCTGTCTAACCAACTTGATTGAATTTTGATGGAGTCCTATTGCATTTGGACAATAAAGAGCCAGTAGATATAGTATACTTATATTTGCAAAGGCATTTGATACTGTTCCTCATGCAAGATTGTTGGTAAAATTTAGAGCCCATGGTATAAGAGGTCATATAGCTGACTGGATAGAAGAATGGCTGAGAAACAGAAAAGAGAGAGTTCATCTAAATGGAATAATCTACTTGGAGACCCCTATTGAGCGGAGTCCCACAGGGGTCTGTGCTGACCCCTCTGCTTTTTGTTGTCTATATAATCTAGAGAAGGGCCTATCATGTAAAACCTCAAAATTTGCTGATGATACAAAATTAGGCCACAATATTAAGTCAGTAGCAGGAGCAATGACAATACAAAACTTAGAGTAACAGCCTGGGCAGATAGTGGGAGATGAAATTTAATATTGATAAGTGCAAGGTTATGCATATTGGGCCAAAAAATCCAAAATTTGAATACAATATGAATGGAATTTGGATTAAAAATTATGATAAAGAGAAAGACTTGGGTGTCACTGTGACTAATGAACTTAACCCTCAAATCACTGTATGGTAATCAGAAATAAAGCAAATGTTAGACTCAATCTCATGCACACACACATTGAATACAAATCATCCAATATTATAAAGCAACTATACATTTCATATGTGAGACCCCTCCTCGAATACTGTATTCAATTTAATAGTCCCTATTTGATACAAGATACAGTATTGAAAAACTGGAAAAAGTACAGAAATGAGCAATAAGAATGATCCCATCTCTAACTCTAAGACAATTGACATATAAGGAAAGACTGGAATATCTAAACATGTTCTCATTAAAAAGGAGGAGGTTAAGGGGTGATATGATAGAGGTGTATAAAATGATAAAAGGGTTGGATAAGATAGATTTTGAGTCTCTTTTCATTAAAGATCACAATAACCAGACTAGAGGTCATAGTATGAAATTATTTAAGCCAAGATGTAGAACAAATTTTAAAAAAACATAGTTTTACAAACAGAGTAATTAAATTTTGGAACAGTCTGACAGAAGAAGTAGTGACTTCAGATACACTTGATTCTTTCAAAAGAAGGTTGGATAGTTTGATGTCTGCAAGGGACATCTGGTGATGGTGTTTAAGCCCATTTTCACTACATGAATAGTACTAGTTTATTTCATATATAAGCACATCGGACAAAAATTAGTCACCCCTAATAGCACCGATAGTAGGAAGTTCAAGGTCACACAGAGGGCGCTGATATAGCATTGGTAAGTGACAAGTAGCGGTGATGTAGCACACAGGATCAGATCTGTTTCGTGAGGTGGTGAAGACAAAGTGTGTGTTGGATATAGTCTGCAAAATGGGTCGTGAGGCAGACGTTACTCAGTGGCAAAAAGGAGCCATCGTGTTTGGTAGAGCCCACGGACGGACACAAAATGTCTGAAGTAGCCCAATTTGTTGGTGTGTCAACGCGTACTGTCCAGCGAGTTTACAAAGAGTGGTGTAGTTCGCAATCAACTGACAATCGACGGCGTAACTATGGCCGGAAAACAATTCTCGACAATAGGGGCCGCCACCATGTTTCTCGTCTAGTAACTGCAAATCATTTTCAAACCAGAGAACAATTGCTCCAAGAAACCAATGAGGTTCTCCAGCGACCAATTTCCAAATGGACATTGCGACGAGAACTGCATGCGATGGACATCTGGAGCAGGGTACCACGGAAGAGGCCACTGTTAACAGCGTCACAAATTGGCACGTTGTAAATGGGCTCAGAGGCACAAAAACTGGACTGCGGCAGATTGGAAATGTGTAATTTGGTCCAATGAGTCCCGTTTTTGTTTGTTCTCCAATGATGGGAGGCGACGAGTACATCGCAGGTCCAATGAAGCCTTTAATCCTGAATGCATCGAAGGTGTTGTTCAGGCTGGAAACAGAAAGTGAAGCGCAGGAATAGACACCCACAGACTCTGGCGGAACGGGAACTTCGGGACCGCTGATGAACGAGTGGCAGCAAATCGATGTTCAGTACATGCACAACCTCGTAGAGTCTTTGCATCACTGGATTCGTGCAGTTATCAAGGCCAGAGGCGCCGTCACACATTATTAGGTACATTCTGAGAGGGTGACTAATTTTTGTCCAGTGTGCTTATTATGTGCATTTAGGTGATAGATCCCACAGTTCAACACAAGTGTTGTGGAATATAGGGACAGCATCTTGGGTTAGGGGATACGGTACTCTCTGTCCTTACACACCCCATTTAAAGAGATTCCTCTGCTGAGCGTAACCCTCATAGTACTGTGAGATATTGAAAAACTCATGATCTTCACTTGCCCCACAAACACCTTTAAATGGGAGACCCAAAATGGGTGCACAGTGCACACACATTTCTACATTACTGTACAGTCTTTACAGCCACACCTACACTTTTCCTCCTAAGTATATATATATATATATATATTGTAATGTATATAGTTGTAAATTGACTTGGTCCGCAATTGATATGGACCGTGACTTATTTTTGATTAGCAAGGTACTGGTATTGTGGGTACCATAATGAAATTGACTCGATTCTTTGGATCTGATATATTTGCATGTCAGTTATAAATAGATATAGAGTGTAACATATTTGTGGATAGTAGCCTATTATGACTTTCATCCTCTGGATCCAGAGATTCTATCTTTAGTTTTAAATTGAAAATTAATTAGTTTTGTGAAAATTGGTTGTTGCCAATGTACAGGCAGTTTTTACATAATGGAGCCAACTCGATGGGCCGAAGTGGCTCCTAATGTGCCCACTATAAAAATTTCCTATATTCTTATGTAAAGTTAGGTGGTAAAGTGGGGCCCCCAAGATTTTGAGGGGCCATATCTCAAAAACTATGGGTCATAGAACTTTTTTATTTGAACCAGTGAAATCAGCACCCAAAAGAACCCCATATGTCAATTTTCATTAAAATCAGGGTTGGAGTGGTGACAAATTTTTAAATTTTTGGGTGATTTGTCCTGGAATGCCCCTAAAGTAATAACCGAAAGCTAAACAGCAATAAATAAATAAAACAAACGTAATAATATCAACACTAGAGTAAAAGTCAAGTCAATTCACTAGATCACTGCTAACAAGTCTGATCACCATCGAAGTCGACTCCTATATCATGGAGTTACATTCTTCTTTTAATTAATTACACTATGTACACGTACAAGTAATTGTTATTGAAGATTTTTATTTCAGAGTAAGTGTAATTAGCAATTTACATTTACCGTACGGTGAAAAATAGCGTCTCAGGCTGTAATCACCGAACCGTGAAAATAGCACCCGATACTAAAACCACCATGGCTAATCAGGGTTGCCAAATGAAACTTCGGGTTTATAGCTAGAAAAGCTATAATTTATAGCTAGAAAAGCTATAATTTATAGCTAGAATTAACTAGATTTTTTTTAGTCAATTAGCTAAAAGTATAGCCAAAATAAATTTGTTGGAAATAGTAATAATATATCGCAATATTGAGTAATTGGCACAGTTTTTATAGGATTTGCATTTTTATGCTTTTGTGATTTCATGTGCAAAACTAAATCGTTATATTTTGCTTTGATATTGCATTTACAAAATCTGCAATGAGCTATAAGGGGATCATCTTCCACTGCCACTAACCATTTTACAAATAATTCGTTCGTAAGCCATTCTCTGCGAAATTTGTGTGTATACACTTTTTGTTTTGGCATGATTAAGGGTTCAAACATTCGTGAATTAAAAGTTAAATGAAAAGAAATATTATATACGGCACAACACTGATACAACCTCTATGAACGATGACGATTGACGAAAGACTAACTTAGAGACAGTAAGACAGAGTCAACCAATCCCAATGCTGGTTTGCTAAACGTATAAATACGTTTTCAAGCATACTGAAATGTAATAAATGCGTACTAAATTAAACAATTAATAAGTACGAAATTAAAAAGTAAATATGTTACTAACCGCATTTTATTGAGAACGCGACATATTTTCTTCTTCATTAAAATTTACCAAAAACAGTCAATTATATTCTTACCCATATACAGTGGCGGTCCTAGCTTACATGACGCCCTGGGCGAACCTCACCTTCAGCGCCCCCCCCCTGTTCGCCAACACACACACATTCGAATCCCCCAAAATAAAGGACAGACATAACTTTCACAAAATAACTTTTTATTGGACTAATTGTTGGAACTTCAGAACCAAAACAAAGACTCAAATTTCTGAATTTTACAAATCCTTCATCACGTAAATAGAATAACTCACTTAAGAGAATGTAATTATGATACTATGAACAGGAAAAATACAAATTAAATTGCACAACTGCCATAAATAAACTAGAGAATCAAATTTCTAAATTGTACAAATGCTCTATCACATAAATAGAATAAGACACTTAAGAGAGGGTAATTATTATGCTACACTTTGAACAAGAAACAAAATAAATTGCACCACAGCACAACTGCCATCTAAAGCCTGACTCTTCTTACCTTCCTTGATGCAAAGTCATTGATCTTTTATTATTTATTTTATTTTTATTTATTTCTTTATTTATTTATTCTTATTTTTATTTTTTTTTGCAGGCGCTCATGCCGCCCCTCCACAAATGCCGCCTTGTGCGGCTGCCCATATTGCCCATATGAGGAACCGCCACTGCCCATATAGGTATCTTTATTCAGTGTAAAAAATACGATCCCGAACATATTTTCTACGATCCCAAACGTATTTTCCATCAAAGTGTACATAAGTATAGTGTGTCGATAAGTGAAAATTCCGGTCCGCATGGTGAATTTTGAACAGACAATTCCGAATTAGAATTTTATTTAATTTTAATTAATAGAGTTCAAATTTGGCACTAAATTAGCTAGAACTAGCTAGATTAACTTCGAAATAAGCTAGAATTATAGCTATTAGCTAGGTGAACATTTGCTTTAGCTAGATTACAGCAAAATTAGCTAGATCAAGCTAAAAAGGAGCTGAATTGGCAACCCTGATGGCTATACTATATATGTCTATTCTATAAGGCTATGCTGGCCTTATTTTGTATTTGTATGTCAGGTTAAGTGGCTATGCTGGCCTTATTTTTGTATAAAGTTCAGTGTATAATATGTAAAACTTACTTGTATGTTCGGTTATGTGGCTATGGATTGTGAATGATCCGCAATAAAGATGTTTTTTTTTATATATATGTAACTGGGGCAACTACTTTTGTAAACATCATCATCATCATTTCCATTAGCTACCTGATTAGTTACAAACTCTAAAAAGTCTGACAGATTAGACAAACAAGCTCTTTCTCCATGGCAGTTGAGTTAGTTTGAAAAATCTTGATGGTTTCATGAACGAGAGTGAGTTTATATTATAGATTATAAATAGTGTATATTCTTAGCTTAAGTTATGTTTAATTCTGTAAATAGTTTTATGTTAATTAGGTGACTTGCGATTGACATTTTGCACAAATTTTTTTATGAAATATCATGGACAGATCCAGGAAGTCTAGGGAGCACGTGCCCCCCTAGGCTAGATCCCCAAAGGGGACCAAGTCAAAATTTGACTGAAGTCCATGAAACGCTTCACACCATTTTTTCCAAAATTGCCCATAAAATCCACATTTTTCATGCAATTACGATAAATTTTATATTTATACATAAAATTTTACTTAATATACTTGCATATCTGTAATACGAGTATTTCTTTTTCAATGTAATTATCACTACAACACCATTGAAAATTGGGGCGTATTTATGCGTCATAATACAATTTAAATGTGGATCATCCCCTTAGGGAAGTGTGAATTTTTTATACCTTTCAGCTCACACACAGGAACAGGAAGCCTCTTTCCTATTGCTACGTCACAGCAGAGGCGGCCTCAGGAGAGGGCAAATCGAAGGACCGCCCAGGGCTCCACACGGTAGCCTCCCCCACCCCCCGCCAAATCTGAAGTTTTTACAAATTCTGGGTGAAAATTTCGCAAGGACGTGGCTCAAGTTATACGTCTTTTTTTTTATAATAAACAACAGTCATGGTTCACAACCACGGAAAGTTTGAGTGGGTGAAAATTTTTTCACAGTAATTTATTCACTTCATTATTTGTTGTAATATTTTTTAGCAACATTTCCTCCTAATATTTTAGCTATTTCTGAGCACGGCCGTGCAGAAAGGGGGAGCGGCACAGGGCAGAGCATTTTTTAAGCTTTTCCCACTGGGCGACAAAGGCAGATCGGGAAGTGGGCGGGGGATTAAGGCAGGGGTGTGGTGCCAATTTCTTAACAACCGGTTCTGATACAGATAGGGGTGTAAATCGGCGAGCGCCAATGGGGCGAGTCATTAAGCTAGAGGGTCTAGAGTGAGCGGTAGCTCCCCCAGCGGGGTCCGGGGCGGAGCCCCAGAAGCCAACGCATTTTAGCTTTTCCAAACAGCATTTTGTAACATTTTGGCAGAAATCATTTAACATTCTTTATACTCACTAATGACATAATTATCTAAAAATAAACTAATTCTATAAAATCCTGAAAAAATGAAAAAAAAAATTTAGATAAAAATAAATTTCTACTGACTTAAATATTTGTTAAAACAAACAAACGGTTCGGTGATCCAATCAAAATTTAACAACCGGTTCAGGCGAACCGTACTGAACTGGCCACCATTCCCGTGTGGTCTGAAATAACACTAGCATTATCTATATACAGTAGGGTGGCAATAAAAAATGAAGTCACAAAATTTAAAATGTGCGGGTGCTCATTTTATTTGGTTTATTGAAAAAACAAATTCTGCCAAATTTCAAGTTCCTAATCTTATTTTAAGTGGTGGTACAAGACACAAAGAACTTTGTGCTCTAGGCTATTGGAAACGAGTGTTCGAGTGAGCTTCAAAGTTATACAAAACAACAAACTGAAAAGAACAATTCTGATAAGACTCAAACAACCTCAAATAGGACTGCAATAGCTTGTAGTGATCTGATAGATCACAATTATGCCTAATTTTTCTGGCTTCGAATGAACGTGGATTTATTGGCATCAGGGAACATCTTCCGGTGCTGCTCCACAACCTGAAGAACGTATTGCTGTTGATCCTCCTGTGTGGTCAGCACAGCGTTAAAATCTTTCATTAGGGCAACTCCTCTTTCTGCGGGATCATTGACAACACTGATGGCAGAGACGCGCTGTTTCGCTTGTTGAAAATCTTCATCTTCCCATTGCTCCGGATCCTTGGAGAGGAAGGATGTGGGAAGCTGGAGCAGGTGGAAGAAGGCCAATGTGTTCTTCGTGACAAAGGCTGCCAAAGAAAGATGTTCAGCATCTCCCACATCAATTGTCACACGAGGCGAAGGACTCTTCCTTTCATTTTTGAGGGCCTCAACCATGCCTCTTTTCACCGCGCTGCTGAGATATTCATCAAAAAAGGCCAAAGCGACCAACTTTTCACTAAGTACCAAAGATGGCTAGTGATCCCTTTCAAAGCGGCCTCTGTCACGCGTCGGTTAACTTGTCTGTACTGCACCAGCTTTTGTATCAGCTCCAAGTCCAACCGCGGAGAATATCTGGCTACCGGGGCATTGAACCAAACTTTAACGTAAATCTCTGCAACAAAGAGGCAGAAGTCAGTAACACCCTGGAGCTCTTGGTCTGTGAGTTTCCCCAAGTTCTGCAACTGGTGACGGTACAAGATCTTAAATGCATAGATGCATTTTGCCATCCACCGTACCCTGTGGAGGGCACCCGGAGTTTGAATATGATTTCCCTGTGGTAGATTTATTCCGAGAAATAGCAGTACAAGTTCCAGGAATTCACGGTAATCATCGCGAGGCTGCTGAGATCTCAACTGTTCGTGCACAAATACTGCAACTTTCTCCTTGAATGCGTGCATCCAATCTGCCACCTCACGGTCTCCCTCAGCAGAAAGAAACGAATCCTTTACAATCTTTGGCCACACCTCCGCCAATCTTTGAAAGAGCTTGATCTTTGGTCCCGAAGAGCATGCTACTAAGGCTTCGAAAACTTTTTCGAGAACTATTTCCGCGATGTGGTGACGACAAGCAAGATTGAGAAGTTTCTTCCCGAGCTTCTGCTCAAGGAATTGACAAGCGCCGTTCAAGCGACCGGTGTTACATGTCGTGTCAAAAGACATGGCTACGATCCCGGGAGATAACTGCCAGTCTTCCAGCATGTCATGCACTGCTGTTGCCTGCGCCAGACCTGTTGATGATGGCAGCTTTGGTACCCCCAACAGCTTCGTCACACCTCCTGAAACCAGGACTGGAAGGCGATCGACCTTCTCTTTGTAAGGTCTGGAAGGAGCTTGCCATCCCAATGAACTGTTAATGGTACCGTGGGGGAAAAGGACCTTCTCAGCTCGTCTGCGATGTCTTGGCGGAATTTCATTTGAGCTAGTCGGATTGTGTCTCGATTCAATGCGTAGTGCTCCATACTTTGTCCAGCAGCTGCTAAGGTATTGGCCACAACATGGACTGCCCGGCGATTGGATATCTTTGTGCGGTCCAATGCTTGCGCCAGTTCTTGAGTAACAATCTGATTTAACCCTCTTGATCTTTTCCTCTTGGGAGTGGCAGATGATGCGCCTCCTATTGCTCCGACATTCACCTCATCTTCCTTGTCAGTATCCTCGTTTGTAGAACTGCTGCTCGACTCCAAAACCACGGACCTGTCCATCTTCTGGAGTTCATTCAGGTTCCTTCGTTTCCTTTTCTCTTGCTCATGCTGCCGTGTCATTTTGTTCTCCTCTTGTCTAATATACTTCTGATCAACAAGTCCTATAGTTCCTCAATGACCAGGCTCACGCTGCACAAGAAGAAACTGCTTGTCTTCTTTATTTTTGATGATTTTGAGCGCATCACCATGAGTGCAATCGAACAAGCCTTTCAGACCTTCTAGAAAGACCTTCTCCTTGTCCATCTGGGTTTTGGTATGCCTCGCTCGTAATTTCTTTAAGCTTCTCCACTCAGAATGGAGGTTCTCCAGCTTGTCTTGTGCCTGGTGCGTAGCTTGAGTCGGAAGACTTGCATTCTTCCACATCTGTTCGACCTCTGTCATCACCAGTCGGCTACTTTCTCTGACAGGGCGAGACTCGGACAGGTGAAAGAACAAGAATCGTTCCAGGACGCCGCTTGGACGGCAATTTGGCTCCTGTAAGGGCATATGAGTTGGGAGAAGTCTCCAGTAGCCATAAAACATCATTCTTAGAGTAGTCGCCATTTTTCATCTACCTGCAAAGTATACAAAATAGAGAATTAGTAAGTGACAATGGTGGAAACTTTGTTACTCTTGTACCACCCCCTAATGTTTATCAAAAGTCCTAAAAATTTGCCTGAGTGATTTTCTTCAGGAACTGTACCAAACGCGCCACCGCACTTGCTCCTCCAGGCAACTTGGATTTTTACCCCTATTGGCTATTGCCACCCTAATATACAGGGTGTTTGAAAACTTTCTGTACAAATTGTAATGGGGGATAGGCAACACCAAGACAAACCCTTTTCGTCTATAAGTGTATGTCCGCTGACGTCACCATTCGGCGCGAGAGGGCGCCGCTGCAATTGGCTAAAAGGTGAAGTGGGCTAGACTCGCGCTTGCCGCGGGCATTCTTAAATCGGACGTGTTGAAACCACATTCGTCTACGAATAGCCACGGGAACATCTTCCAGCAGTTCCGGCAACGTTTCTTCAAGAAATATCCGATAAACCCGTCCATCGAGTCGGGCAGGCAGCAGGTACGGCCCAATCAACTTGCCATGGACGATACCCGCCCAAACATTGACGGCGAACCGTTCTTGATGAGCATGCACCCGTGTAGCATGTGGATTTGCGTGCGCCCACACGTGAGAATTGTGCATGTTAAACACACCCTCACGTGTGAAACAGGCCTCATCTGAGAACAGCACATAAGCCGGAAAATTAGGCTGCACCGCTGTCTGCTGCAGAAACCAGCGTGCGAATTCCACACGAAGAGGGTAATCCCGAGGTTGTAATGCCTGGACTCTCTGACGATGAAACGGATGTAACTGCTGCTCGTGCAACACTCTCCAGACCAGGTCGTGGTTCACACCGAGGATACGTGCAACACCTCGCGTGCTTGCGCTTGGATTGTCCTCAAATCGCCGTAGGATTTCTTCTTCCATGTCAGGAGTGCGCACGTCTCTCTCCCGACCAGTGTCATGCATGTTTGCATGGAATGTTCCAGTTTCTCGCAGTCGCCGATGCAAATGCGCAAACATTTGGTGGTTTGGCACACGTCTGTTTGGGAAGCGCTGTCGGTACAACCTCACAGCAGCTCTTCCGTTTCCATTGGCAGCCCCATACACCATATGCATGTCAGCCATCTCAGCAGTCGTGAAGCGCTCCATGTTACGCGTACTACGTCCGATTTAAGAATGCCCGCGGCAAGCGGGAGTCTAGCCCACTTCACCTTTTAGCCAATTGCAGCGGCGCCCTCTCGCGCCGAATGGTGACGTCAGCGGACATACACTTATAGACGAAAAGGGTTTGTCTTGGTGTTGCCTATCCCCCATTACAATTTGTACAGAAAGTTTTCAAACACCCTGTATAAATATTCAATGTAAATTTCATATTTACATTTAGGATAAACAGTTCTAATTGTGGCATATGTGCATGTATTATATATATTTATATGGCTTCCAAGACAACTCCCAAAACAATTCTATTTTTACAAATTTTGAAAATTCTGTCGCCCAGTACCCTAAAATTTCATTTACTGGGCGACAAATTTTCTTCACTGGGTGACATTCATGTCGCCCACTCACTAGGTTTAAAAATGCTCTGGCACAGGGACTTGAGCCCCTGCCCTTTTCCCTCCTTACTCAGAAGTGCCCTCTTTTCAGTAACTTTTTTATGTATATGAATACAGTAAACTTTTTTATCCTGTCTTAGTGTGGTGAAAAAAAAGAAATGGGCCTTTCCTGTCAGGGGGTAGGGGTCACACTTCTATATTGACTATTAATTTAAGTTAGCGAGTCCGAAAATTTGCCCCCAGGAACGCATCCCCCATTATAATAAAGTATATGGGAAAAATGTGTACCATTTACAACACTAAGTGCTTATTAATAAAATATTAGAATATTAGAGTTTTCATGTTTTTTACTTACAATTAATATTTAAGTAGTGGCGACAGACGTCACAGGAAGAAGAAGGGGCCGGACTGCACTCTGTCCGCACATATTTAGTAAGTACAACTTGTATAACTAATCTCTAATGGGAAAAAACCTGAAAAACACAATAAAATTACTAGTTGCACGTTAAAACTCCTGGCTGTGAAATTATTCCGGAACCCGAGAGAGGTGCCCTTTTTTTTACCTTGAGTCCCTGCCCCTTAAATGTTCTCTGCACGGCACTGCTTCTGAGGTAGATCTAGTGAGTAGCGACATTCACAAATTTGGTATGGCAGCACTCAATAGTCACGCGAGTGTTTGTTTACAATTTTTAAGTTACAGTGAAGTTTTACCATGATTCTCTTGTATGATTCCTACATTAAGTGGACTCGGAGAACAGCCAATTAAATAGCAATAGCGCATATTGTGGTGTTTGCGAATGTCACCAAACACATCTTATGTACGGCAATAATTGCAATATTCACTAAATTAACACCCCTTCTTTTTCAGAAAACCAAGATGGCAACACGTCAATACCAAGTGTAGTATTGATATAATGTATTGTGTGATATTTTCAACTTCAGTTGTAATAAAAATTAATTACATTGAATCTATTATTATCGTGGCTTGGTTCAGACAACTGCTGGTTTACAATACCTATTTTTGTAATGTAGCAAAGATTATATGTATATTAAGTTGTGTTAGAAGTGTTATAAGATGTCTCACGTAATAACAATATACATAAAATTGTCAGATAATTAAACAAACAGTATACTGTACTAGGTTAAGTGGCTATGTTGGCCTTATTTTTATATTAAGTTCAGTGTATACGTGAGATTGTACTTGTATGTTAGGTTAAGTGGCTATAGATTGTGAATGATCCGCAATAAAGATGTTTTTGTTTTGTTTGTTATGAATATTGTACTAAGATACTTTCATTGTAGCTTCATAGATTATTGGGGAAAGTGAAATTTAAATCAGAAATACCGACTTCTTTATAGGTCCTGAAATTCAAACCTCTAAGGGCCCCCAAATGACTCTTTTGCCCAGGGCTCCAAGAACCCACCAACACTGCTCACAGTATGGTATACAAAAAAAATTGGATCAAATAAATTACCTGACAAAATGTCTGTTCGGTGAACCCCTTGACTACCCTCCCTGGATCCGCCACTGAATATAGCTTGTGATTTGGGTAACCTCGATATTTCCTAATGGCTTCATATTCTCCAAATGTAATGTAATAATCCTTTAATAACACTGAACAACAAAATATAACTTTTTTTTCCCTCCTTCGAATGAATTTGTGTGATTCCAATGTGATTTTTTACGCCGATTACAATTTAAAAACGATTTTTTATCGTCACATACCAATTTCGAAGGAAATGCAAATGAAATTGACGAGATTCTTACTTTTTGGTATGTTAATCGTACAAAAAGAAGAGTACCTTACCTAAAACGTTTTTCAGTGATTTTCGCTTATAACTATACTAGGGACTTCTCTTATAAGTGTCCAACAGTAGTCGGCCAACATACTGGGGCTCTTCCTCGTACCGCTTTTCCATGGCTGATATTCCTGATGAAATCTTTCATCATGCTCATCGCTGACAGCGCCTACGTTTGATGGGAAGAAGTTGAGGTGGGAGGAGGCAGGAAATGCATTTCAAGACATGTTACATCTGATGGCTTGGGAAGCTAAGCATTTGCTTCACCAGGAACAATTTTCTGTTTGACGCTGCAGAGGAAATTTGTAGTCACTTCTTCAAAAGCTTTCCATGCTGTTCTTTCAACCTCATTGACTCGTCAAATGCATCTTTCATCACTTTTCTGATCTGTGGCCCACAAAAATGCCTTCTTTGATTTTCGCTTCGCTGATTCTAGGGATCTACTAGGGGTTGATGGTCAACATTTTTCGTCCTACAACCAAATTTTGTCGAGTGGACACTCTTTCTGTGTATAATGATTCCCCTTAGCTCGGCTGTCCCACTCGCAGAGAAAACAAGAGAAACTTTGTGTATCCTAACTTTAGCCGGGGAGAGTGCAATCACTTTCATCACCACAGATATGCAGGAGTGTTTATCACAGTCAATATGTTTCAAAAAGTAACTGCATATGTCATATGATTCTGTGTAAAATGTTCTGTATGAATTGGGTCCCCAATTAACCCATCCCTAATATCTCCAGTCTAACTGAAGAATAGGTTAAGCCTAGCCTTGTGGGGGTCGGCGAGATATTTCGGAAATGGTCCAGAGCGGGCAGAGTAAATTGAGGTCCCAGTAGGATTCCTCACCAAATTAGGTAGGGTAATTTGTTAAGCTATGAGTTATGCTAGGTCTTAGACCAAATGTAGGACCTAATTTAACAGGACCTAGTTTTATATGTTTATCCCCAAACTGAGGTTTCTGAAACACAACCGTTCACTTACTGAGGGTTATTAGACAGTCCTCTTCTCTTTGCTTAATTTTTGAGAGCGCACTTGCTGGTGGAGATCTTTTATTGTCTTCGAGCCCCTTCGTCCGCCATGCCGTTCTTCCCACAAGGTTCCTTCTTGTTCTTCTCCCGGCATTTTTCTACCAGCGTCCTTTTAGTTTGTTTGTTGATTGGTAGTGTCAGTGTGCTATCAATACTACCACTCACGTTCTATCACACAGTATCAATACTAGTGTGAAGAATAACTCTGATGAGGAACCAATTGATTTCATCCACCCATTTATTGACATAAAAGAAGTTTAATAATTGTGAGATTAACTACCTACCTACTCAGTGGACCATTTTCGTTACCTCCCAATTACCTGCATGCAGGGCCGCCGAGAGGGCAGGGAAGCCAGGTTAATCCACGGGGCCCAGAAGAGGCGGATAAAATCTAAAAATATAATAAAGCAATTGATTAAATAACATAGAGGAAATATAATTAATGAACACATTTTATAGCGATTATATCAGACCATTTAGGTTTTAATCAACAAATTCACATTATCTGAAAAGATGAGAAAAGAATTAATAACTTGAAAACATACGCAAATAATCCTAGTTTTAAGTGTTACAAAGTCCCTTAATATTAGTAACTAGGTGAAATAATGTTTTACAATACTAGAAAAATTAGCATAACGACCCAAAACGTTTCGTTTGTCTCCGTTTATCACATTTGTCTCATACAAAAACTAATTAATACGAAAATAATAAATATATGATAATGAAATAATAATAACAATAATATTAATAATAACCAGATATATTCCTATTTTTGCCCGCTAGCTATGACCTGGGAGCCTGTCTAGAGGCCCCCTAGTAGCAGAGGGTCCCTAAGCGTCCCTTAATCTGCTTATGCCAGGAAACGGCCCTGTATGTGTGTATATTATATATATATATATATATATATGGGAATGAACTCAGAATGGTCCCCTGAGTTTTTATGATACACACAGACAGAGCATGGAACAAGGAACTCTTCTGGGATATTAAATCCACTATAGTCCGATAAGTAATGGTAAATGACAAATACCATAGTTTTTCTTTTTCATGATGCTAGCCCGACGTGGGCAACGAGTCACTCGCAAGAGAGGTCCCATAAATATCGCTTCCCTCACCAGCAATCTGCAAGCAGACAGGATCCAGCTTTGGACATGGATCTAGGGTTTAAAGCAGCCTAGCCCTGCTACATTTAGAACCTCATATAAGCAAAAGACTCGCTGGCCTTCACGTCAGATTGATACATCAAGGAAAGGGGTAACTATTATATTTTAGCCAAAAACCAAAACTTAACCTTAACTAGCAGAATTGAGCGTCCATGCACTATTTGTGTGCATCATAAAAACTTAGTACTATTCTGTTCATTCCCATCGAAACGGACATGTTATTGTCTGAAAGTGGACGCTCAATTCTGTCAGTTGAGGTTTAAGTTTTGGTTTTTGGCTAAAATATAATAGTTACCCCTTTTTCTTTCATGTACTCAATCTGACGTGAAGGCAGCGAGTCTTTTGCTTATATTGAGTTCTAAATGTAGCAGGGCTAGGCTGCTTTAAACCCCAGATCCATGTCCCAAAGCTGGATCCTGTCTGCTTTGCAGATAGCTGGTGAGGGAAGCTATATTTATGGGACCTCTTTGCGAGTGACCCGTTGCCCAAGTCGGACTAGCCATCATGAAAAGGAAAACCTATGGTATTTGTCATTTACCATTACTTATTCGGAACTATAGTGGATTTAATTATCCCAGAAGAGTTCCTTTTTCCATGCACAGTCTGTGTGTATCATAAAAAACTCAGGAACCATTCTGAGTTCATTCCCATATATATGTGTGTGTGTATATATACATATATATATATATATATATATATATATACTTACTTTTGTTGAGTTTGAAACGACGGTTCAGGATCGACCTGCGGTCGACCCCTCTGCAGCATCCGCCTCATTTGCGGACTTGGTGAAGGAGGGAATTGCTCTCTGATCGCCTCCTGCCCTCGTAGCCAGCCACGCATGGCTGGTCAGGGACTTTGCACAAGAATCTGTCCAGCTGGTTCTTGAAGTTATTCAGGTTGGTGTGCTGGAGATTCCTCACTTCTTTTGGAAGGACATTGAAAAGCTTTCGGCCCGTATTCTGAGGGTATTTTCCATCCTCGTTTTCATGGCTCCTTGTCCCACCGCAGCTGGGACCGTACAAAATCTGCCTTTTCTCTCATTCCAGTTTGTTTCTATTTCATTTCTGAGGTTAGGACAGAGCCCTCAAGTATGTTCCATATGTCTATTATTGTGTACCGCTCTCGCATTCTTTCAAGAGAGTAGAGTTCCAGGGATTGTAGTCGAGACCAGTAGTTTTCACCTTCCGTTCCTCTATCTTAGACGTAAAAGTCCTTTGTATAGCTCAATGCTCGCAATGTCTTTTCTCTGTGTGGGGCTTGTGAGTACTGAGCAATACTCAATTATTGGTAGGACTAGACTCTTCCATAATTTGAGCATGATGTTGCTTTTCTGCTGCGGAAGCTCCTCCAGATGATTCCCATTATTTTTCTAGCCGTTGTGATTTTGATTTATAGTGCTCTCTGAATTCTGCATCCGACGACATTATTACTCCAAGATCCCTGACTTGGTGGATTTGGTGTTTATCTGTTGGCTTGCGGAGTTTTGTACCCTTTTTTCTGTAGCTCTTTATTATTACCATATCTTAGAAGTTGGAATTTTTCTTCGTTGAACTTCATATTGTTGTCTTCTGCCCACTGGAATAATGTTTCAATGTCTTTTTGTAGTTTCTTATGTCATCTTCGTTCAATATTTCCTTACATATCTTCGTGTCATCTGCGAAGCATGATACAATACTGTCCTTAATATCTGCATCAATATCTGCAATCATTATTATGAACAGCAAGGGAGCTAATACTGTCCCTTGTGGGCAGAGCTCACGACTTCCGAGACTTCCGATTTAACTCCGTTTACCACACTCTTTGCGTTCTTTGCGTCAAGAAATTAAATATCCACCTTCCTAGGTTTCCAGTAATTCCTGTATCCTTAGTTTGTGTGCTATGATTCCATGGTCACATTTATCGAAGGCTTTAGCAAAATCAGTATTATTACATCAATGTTTTGTCCTCGACACAATGTTCCTATATTTTCTCCTGGTGGTCTAGTAGCTGTGACAGGCATGATCTACCTGCCCTGAAGCCATGTTGGATTTGGGTTGTATATAGTCTTTTTCTTGTAGGTAGTAGGTAATTTTGGCTCTAATTATGCTTCAAAACATTTATAAGGTGTGAGGTGAGAGCTACTGGCCGATAATTTTTGGGCATTGCTCTGTTACCACCTTTAATAAATAGGGGGCAATATTAGAGTTCTTTAAGGGGAGTGGAATTCGTCCTGTGTCGAGTGATTTCCTCCATAGTAAGTATAGCGGTTTTGCAATACTCTCTTTGCATTTCTTCAGAAATGTGGCACTCCATGTGTCTGGCCCTGGCGCTGAATTGTCTCGCATCTGTGATAAGGCCGTAATTACATCTCCTTCCGTGAACTCGAAGTCCATTAATAGGTTTGTGCCGGGATTTGTTCTTGGTTGATCTGTTTCAATGTCGAAAAACTCGTCTGGGTTTTCCACTCCATCTCGGACTTAGGGGTGCTAAACACAGATTTAAATTGTTCCCTAAGCAGTTCACTTATTTCTTTCGGGTTATTTGTGTATTCGGCCTCCCCGTCTATCAACGGTCCAATACTCTCTTTACACTGCATTTCCTTTTCGCAAAATGTAGAAGTATTTGGGTTATTTTTTATGTTTCTGCTACCTTGTTTTCCTCCTCGTTTGTCTTATGTATGAATGTTTGCTTTAGGTCCATTTCTATTTCGCCAAGTTTCCTCTCTAGTTTGAGTCTCTTTGCATCAGTTCTGCATCTGTGGAGATGTTTTTACGGTTTGTCTTCGTTGCTGAATAGAGTCCTGATTTTCCTCTCGAGCTTGCTACGTTTTCCTTCCTGTCTCTCTGGAATATGTTTCAGTATTATAGGTTTGGTTTCCGTCTCTATTATACATAGTATTTCTTGTGGAGTCTTCTCGTGTAGGAGCAATTCCCAATTTAGCTCCTTTAAATCTTTATTACGTTTTCCCAATTTACTTTCTTTGAATTTATGTTTAAGCCTTCAAATATTCCATCTGCCTCTCTGGGATGCGTTTTCGGACCTCTGGGTGCTAACTTCAATTGTATATCGATGAGGTTATGGTCGGAGAACTTTGTGCGCGTTACTTTTTTATTTATTATTTCGTTGTTATTTGTCCACATTAAATCCAAAACGTTCTCCTTTCTCGTGGCTTCCAGATTTCCTGGGTAAGGACGTAATGTTCCATAATATCTAATAGCATTGTTGCTTGGGTTCTGTCATCTTTAGTAATGTTGCCATGAAACTTCTCAACATATATAACTTCGTCATTTTTCTTCCATGATATAATGTGGGAAATTAAAATCTCCGAAAATTAGAATATTTGTTGCTGGAGTTTCAAGTAATTTAATGTTTTCTATTTCATTTGTAGCAAATTGGAATTCACTTTTTGTGGTGTTTGGTGGTCTGTAGATGTTCATAATGGTTAGGTTCAGTTCTTTTACTTCTAATAATATACACTTCAACTGTGCTGTTTGATTTCTTTACCCTCACTTTCACATGTGTAAGTGTTTTTTACGTAGATACAACCCCTCCTCCTCGTCTAGCCACTCTATCTGCTCTGTATATGTTGTAGTCCAGCAATGCTATTTCAGTATTCTCGATGCAGTTTTCACAGCCTTTTTCGCACTTATGTAAGTGTGTTTCCGTTAGGCCTATGATATCTATGCTGTTTCCGTAGCTAAATTTTGCAAGTATTGTAATTTGCAGTCTGCATGGTCCGTTATAGGGCCTTGTATATTTGTGTATAATACATTTACCGGGTTCTTCTAATTTTCGTGTTCGATTTCCTTAAATGATGGTCGTTTCCTGGTCGATGTCGGTTCCTGTTTGGTGTTATTGGTTGGGCCGCTGCATTTGGGAGTATTGGGGTTGCGGCCCGTGATACCACTGTTGTTGTTGTATTATTGGTGGGTGGTGTTGAATAGGGGGTGATGTGCGTAATGTTGTGTGCATATGTTTGCGGCGTTCTGTCTCTCCTTGTTAGAAGGGCAAGCTGAGCTTTTATTATTCTCATTTCTTCTAAAAAAAATGTTTCATTACTCTCGCTATTTCTTCTATGTCGAATATGACCTGTTCTTTCCCGTTCTCTTCTTTGCGTACCCTTTATGTGAAAAAGTGGGCACTCTATGTTCAGGCATTTTTTCTCAGTAATTGACTGTGCACATACGAGGGTGAAAAAAGTTGCAGTTTGGTCCGTACTTGCACTTCCCATTCCTCATCATATAGAAGCATTTTGTAGGGTGATTGTATATGCAGTTTGAGCCATATTTGCACGCACCTATTTTATAATATTAGCATATGGCCCGTCGTTTAAATTCCCTCTGTGTCTTATGTGATTCAATTTCCTTCTGCTTCGCCACCACTTCTTCCCTACTCAGTGGGGTTGTTTTCTTTGGTGTGTATTTCGTATCTCCCTCTTCTGCCGTGGGTACCTCTTTTTCTGAGGCTGCTTTCGCCCCTCCCTGTAGTGTGTTTCTTTTTCCTTCTCGGTTGTGTAGGCGTTTTCTGTTTCATGTTTTTCTGTCGGTAGAGCTGCTGTACTTGATTCTTCTATTTCAACATTTTCTGTTCCCCTCTGTACTAATTTTCTATTGTTTTCCATGCATTTGACGCATAAGAAACCACAAAGTCCTATGATTTTGTTATTTATTCTATTTACCATTTTCCTGTCTTTTCTCTCTAAGTTCATGCATTCGTAGTGCTTAAAGGTATTGCACAGAATGCAGTTTAAGCCCGAGGTCTGGTCTGCTTCGTTTTTGCAATCGCAAAGTTGATATGCGGCACATTCCATTACACATAATCCGGCTTTATTCAATTTTCTGATTTTTCCGCAATTTACACATTTCTTCGAATGTTTGGCCATTTTCTCCTTTATTTTCCTCTTTATTTCCTCCTTTTTTTTTTTTTATATTTTATTTTATTTATTTATTTTTTTCTCCTCGCTTCTCAAATTTCTTTCGATCACTCGACCTTCGTTTTTATGGCACTGACCTTTTTCCCTCTTAGGCCTAGTGTACATCTCAGAGCTGTTTTTTCCGTTCGAAGTGTTTTAAATTTATATTTCAATTTGATGTTTCTTCGTTGTGCAAGCTATATGCCACCGCTTTCATTTAATAATTTATTATCGCGAATTCACGGGTATTAAATACACACACTGGTATAAGATAGAATTTACGGCTGAACTTATAAACACTAGTTATTTAGATATTACACAGAGCGGAAACAAACGTCCGTACACCACGAGGTAGAAATACACACACACACACACACATATATATATATATATATATATATATGTAAAAAGTGAACAATGAACAATTCCTACACCATCATTATATGGATTCATTGTCTTCATGCAGTACTTATGTTCTTATAGTTTTATGTTGAATGTTCATTTTTACATAAACCAAAAATCGCCTAAGCGAGTTTTGGATAGAATTTCGATTTATACTTCTTTATTCATTACTGTATTTCTCTAATTCATCTTTTCTAATAATGACTTATACACTATGACGTCATAAAATAACTTTATTCTCTTTACGTTTCCCATACTTTGTACACTGAATCACGTTCTTAGTATTTGGACATCTTCCGTATTCAATGTATGGTAAATTCTTTAGTAATAAGGTTGTGGTGTTATGTAGTATAAACATTATTATTCAGCCATATTCAATCCATACGCCACGTTTTCCCGTCATTAATTCCCCTTGATCATTATCCTATATAAATTTATTAAATATTCATTTTTTTCTCGTTCGTTTCGAAAACGCAAAAATACGTTCTCGTATTTTTTTTTTATTATTTTTTTCAAGTGCGTTCACCCCTCGCACGATATTCATAAATGCTTACTAAGATCGAATTCCGCTCACGACGACAGATTCGAACGCCTCAAAGATAAAATATCTCCGTTCGCTCTGATTTCAAATTTATAACATATTATGTTATATCATGTCTCATGTACTTGTGTTGTACTAATAACCATATATAATAACCATATATAATAACCATCTAGTATAACCATCTAGTATAACCATCTAGTATAACCATATATAAATATATAAAACACTAAGAATGGTAAACGACGTAATGTACTTCATTGAAACTGTAATTAAATGTAATGATTTAATATATACGGTAATGTAAGAATGTACTTAAAATGGAAGTGTAATTAACAATATGAATATGAAGTAATCCATAATTGTAATCGTAATTGTAATGAACCAAAATTAATACGTACTCAGTCGTGTACTTAATTTGTACTTATGTGTACTATTACGAAATGATATCGCCTTCATAAATGTAGACTCGGCGAAAAATACAAATTTTTTTTTTTTTTAATTTTTATTTGCAATCTTTCAAACATCTGATCATGTGTTTAAAAGGGGGAAACTTAACCTTCGACTGTCTTCCCCCCAAACATTTAAGTTTATATTATACATGTATTTGTAAAATTAAGGCACTTCTTCATTAGACTTCTTGATTAAGTCACTTCAGATTAGCACTTCATTAGGACTCCTTTGTTAGCAGCCTCGCTGCGGGGAGGGGGCAGAGGCCCCTTGCCTTCTTAATATTTTTAGATTCCGGCCTGAGCCATGGTCGAAAGAGGTCGAACCTCTACCCTTGTAATTCAGAGCACTAACTGTAAATTTTTAAGAAGTAAATTACCGTAAGAGAAACTTTTTATTTTTCCCTTCGAGTTGGGCTATCTTCAGAGGAAGTTAGTCAGTAAAGTCGATAATTTTAGTATCAGAGAAAGTATCAGAGAAAGTATGAGAGTATTATAGAAAGAGAAGAATTAAAAATTGGCGACCCTTGCCCAAATTAAGAGACAACCCAAGCACCATAGAAGATATTGGCATAACAGTCTGGCGAGTTTGTAGCCAAGAGTTTAACAGAGTGGCGACCGAAAGAATTAGAATGTTATAGAAGAAATATCCGTTGCTTGCCTCCTAACTAGAACCCCCGTCGATCCGAACCACCCTAGGGCCATAGACGGAGGGGTTAACATTGTGGCGACCCTTTACCAGGATAAGAAAAAGATTTTAACAAAGAAGATTTAACAAGAAGATTTTAACAAGAGGCCACTCTTGGCCAAGAAGAAATTACCCTGCATCAGGATAAAACCAGTTGACCGGCGTGTCACGACTTCGTTCGTAACATCCACCCTTGAACTGGTGTGTCACGACTCCAAGTTCTCCACGCCTAGTTTTCATCCAAGAAGAAGTAGCAGGAAGACGTCTTCAGGACACGTCTCAAGGAAATTGCCAGGAAGACGTCTTCAGGACACGTCTCTGAGGATTTCGCCATAGAAAATTTTTGTTAAGTACAAGAGTTTGTTTTTTTAAAGAAATTTGTAAACATTTATAAAGTGTATTATTATTAACTTATTAACCGTTAACTAGTATCAAGCCAGAATTAACACAAACACAGTGAACCTTCAGACACCAGTGATACATTTTTTTTCGTGAAACTAATTTTCACAGCAGTTAAAAGTAAAGAAGTTAATTTCAAAGAGAGTTAATTTCAGAGTTATTTTCACTGTTATATTCAGTATAGAATAATTTTATTTTATCTTCCCGTACATTCGAGTGAAATGTTTTTTACATTTTATATTTTTTGTTTTGCAAATTTTTTTCAAATATTGAATTGAATTGACTTGCAAATAAGAGAGAGAGAGTTTTTATAGAGAGTTTATAGATTTAGAGATACTTGAAGTCAGTTTTGAAGTCATTTTTTGAAGTCATTTTTTTGAAGTCAGAAGGTTGCACCAAGAGGGTCAACCAAAACAGAGGTTCGTCTCCACTTGAATAGAGATCAAGTGCAGTCATTTTCCATTTTCAGTTAATTTCAAGTTAGTTTCAGAATACTTGATAAGAGGTCAAGTCAGAGATTTATAGAAATACTTCATAGAGTTCAAGTCAGAGAGTTTTATTCGAAGTTACTTTTCAAGTCGAAGTTACTTTTCAAGTCGAAGTTACTTTTCAAGTCGAAGTTACTTTTCAAGTCGAAGTTACTTTTCAAGTCGAAGTTACTTTTTCAAGTCGAAGTTACTTTTCAAGTCGAAGTTACTTTTCAAGTCGAAGTTACTTTTCAAGTCGAAGTTACTTTTCAAGTCGAAGTTACTTTTCAAGTCGAAGTTACTTTTCAAGTCGAAGTTACTTTTCAAGTCGAAGTTACTTTTCAAGTCGAAGTTACTTTTCAAGTCGAAGTTACTTTTCAAGTCGAAGTTACTTTTCAAGTCGAAGTTACTTTTCAAGTCGAAGTTACTTTTCAAGTCGAAGTTACTTTTCAAGTCGAGTTACTTTTCAAGTCGAAGTTACTTTTCAAGTCGAAGTTCTTTTCAAGTCGAAGTTACTTTTCAAGTCGAAGTTACTTTTCAAGTCGAAGTTACTTTTCAGTCGAAGTTACTTTCAAGTCGAAGTTGTTTTTCAAGTCGAAGTTGTTTTTCAAGTCGAAGTTGTTTTTCAAGTCGAAGTTGTTTTTCAAGTCGAAGTTTTTTCAAGTCGAAGTTGTTTTTCAAGTCGAAGTTGTTTTTCAAGTCGAAGTTGTTTTTCAAGTCGAAGTTGTTTTTCAAGTCGAAGTTGTTTTTCAAGTCGAAGTTGTTTTTCAAGTCGAAGTTGTTTTTCAAGTCGAAGTTGTTTTTCAAGTCGAAGTTGTTTTTCAAGTCGAAGTTGTTTTTCAAGTCGAAGTTGTTTTTCAAGTCGAAGTTGTTTTCAAGTCGAAGTTGTTTTTCAAGTCGAAGTTGTTTTCAAGTCGAAGTTGTTTTTCAAGTCGAAGTTGTTTTTCAAGTCGAAGTTGTTTTTCAAGTCGAAGTTGTTTTTCAAGTCGAAGTTGTTTTTTCAGTCGAAGTTGTTTTTCAAGTCGAAGTTGTTTTTCAAGTCGAAGTTGTTTTTCAAGTCGAAGTTGTTTTTCAAGTCGAAGTTGTTTTTCAAGTCGAAGTTGTTTTCAAGTCGAAGTTGTTTTTCAAGTCGAAGTTGTTTTTCAAGTCGAAGTTGTTTTTCAAGTCGAAGTTGTTTTTCAAGTCGAAGTTGTTTTTCAAGTCGAAGTTGTTTTTCAAGTCGAAGTTGTTTTTCAAGTCGAAGTTGTTTTTCAAGTCGAAGTTGTTTTCAAGTCGAAGTTGTTTTCAAGTCGAAGTTGTTTTTCAAGTCGAAGTTTTTTTCAAGTCGAAGTTGTTTTTCAAGTCGAAGTTGTTTTTCAAGTCGAAGTTGTTTTTCAAGTCGAAGTTTTTTTCAAGTCGAAGTTGTTTTTCAAGTCGAAGTTGTTTTTCAGTCGAAGTTGTTTTTCAAGTCGAAGTTGTTTTTCAAGTCGAAGTTGTTTTTCAAGTCGAAGTTGTTTTTCAAGTCGAAGTTGTTTTTCAAGTCGAAGTTGTTTTTCAAGTCGAAGTTGTTTTTCAAGTCGAAGTTGTTTTCAAGTCGAAGTTGTTTTTCAAGTCGAAGTTGTTTTTCAAGTCGAAGTTGTTTTTCAAGTCGAAGTTGTTTTTCAAGTCGAAGTTTTTTTTCAAGTCGAAGTTGTTTTTCAAGTCGAAGTTGTTTTTCAAGTCGAAGTTATTTTTCAAGTCGAAGTTATTTTCAAGTCGAAGTTATTTTCAAGTCGAAGTTATTTTTCAAGTCGAAGTTATTTTTCAAGTCGAAGTTATTTTTCAAGTCGAAGTTATTTTCAAGTCGAAGTTATTTTTCAAGTCGAAGTTATTTTTCAAGTCGAAGTTATTTTTCAAGTCACAGTATTCCGAGTCCCAAGTATTCCGAGTCCCAAGTCATTTTTATTTCGAGCCCCAAGTTAGTTTTCAATGCAGTCAATTGAATTCAACTTTTTCTTTGTAATTTAAGAGAATTTAATTTAAGAAAAAATGTAAGTTAAGAATTTAATTCAACCTTTTTTTTGTGTTGTAAAAGAGAATTAAATTCAACCAGAATTGACCGGTTTGCGTCTTTAGTTTAACCTTTTTTTTTTTTTGTTTGTGAGAAGGAAATTGACCGATTTCTCTTTTCTTTTCATGCCAGTTTTGCATATATAAATATATAGTTATGTAATTCATTATTTGTAACCAAAATAGTTTTTACAATTGTTTGTAACAATTTTGGTAATTATTGTAATGTATATGAGGAACATGCCGTCCCTCCGTTTTGTTTCAACTTTTTTTAATTTTTGTTTTAAGTAGTGTGACAAACAATCTTTTTTAAAAAAAAAGAGCAAAGTGCTCACGAAAGACTTATTGTCAATTTCAAACTTATACCCCCCACTTAGTCACTCAATTCCCCCGAATGTAGTACTCCAAACTTTGTTTTTTTATTTTATTTTTAGTTTAAAACCCCAACCCCAGTTGAACCCAGTGTCAACCGGAGAAATGGTTCAACCATGGTTAATTCCTCTTTAGTACTATGGAACATAACCTCCATTTATGTTAAGTTGTGTTTTTTATTTTTAAGAATACTACAGTATATAGCTATGAATTTTAGTTGTCGAAATTAATTGTGTGTCAAAATCCAATTTTAAAACCGTGAGATCTACTTTCATTAACTGTAAGGTCCTCTAAGTTCGTTTTTTTTTAATTACCTTATACGTGTAACTGATTAATTATGTAAAATCGATAATCCTAATTGAATTCTATTACTTTTCATACATATTCGAATTCATTTTCTTTCCGCACTTCAAGTCACTTTTGCATTAAAACTCGTATGCAAACATCATCATTATAATACATCATAATTATTGCTTACTATATATAAATTCTCGCTCAGGCATTTATTCGGTTAATTTAAAAATCCTCTCAGCTAATCTAATCTGTCCTTCGAAATTGTAAGATACACACTTTGCACCTAATACACCCAAATACACACTAGACCACAGGTCTATACATCATCCATTACGTAATTCTATTTTTACCAACGCTAGCCAATAAAAATTAGTTTATAGATTGTACGATTTATGTTTTTCCCTTTTATCTACTCTACTCATTATGTATGTAATTCATCCCACAGAAAAAATAAAATTTGGTAAAAAATTTTAACCATATCATTTTGTCTAACTTAAATGTTTGTCTAAATTAACGTATTAATCCTTTATTCTGTTTGTATAAAAGTAAAGTTTTAACCTTTGAATTCTTTTATATTATATAATAACTCACTTGTTCTGTATAAAAATTTGTAATGTAAAGAAAAAAATTCATCATCTAATTTTAATTCGTTAGATGTTATTTTCTCATTTGTATTGTATTAATTGTATTATATTATTGTATTAATACCATTTTGGAGGGGGAAATACTGTAAAAAGTGAACAATGAACAATTCCTACACCATCATTATATGGATTCATTGTCTTCATGCAGTACTTATGTTCTTATAGTTTTATGTTGAATGTTCATTTTTACATAAGGAACCAAAAATCGCCTAAGCGAGTTTTGGATAGAATTTCGATTTATACTTCTTTATTCATTACTGTATTTCTCTAATTCATCTTTTCTAATAATGAATTATACACTATGACGTCATAAAATAACTTTATTCTCTTTACGTTTCCCATACTTTGTACACTGAATCACGTTCTTAGTATTTGGACATCTTCCGTATTCAATGTATGGTAAATTCTTTAGTAATAAGGTTGTGGTGTTATGTAGTATAAACATTATTATTCAACCATATTCAATCCATACGTCACGTTTTCCCGTCATTAATTCCCCTTGATCATTATCCTATATAAATTTTATTAAATATTCATTTTTTCTCGTTCGTTCGAAAACGCAAAAATACGTTCTCGTATTGCTTTTTTTATTATTTTTTTTCAAGTGCGTTCACCCCTCGCACAATATTCATAAATGCTTACTAAGATCGAATTCCGCTCACGACGACAGATTCGAACGCCTCAAAGATAAAATATCTCCGTTCGCTCTGATTTCAAATTTATAACATATTATAACATAAGCACACCGGACAAAAAATTAGTCACCCCTCTCAGAATGTACCTAATAACGTGTGACGGCGCCTCTGGCCTTGATAACCGCACGAATCCGGCGAGGCAGAGACCAATTCATCATTTAGTATGCGGAGGTACGCCTGCTGGTTCAAATTCATCGTCACTGGAACGAGAGGGCCCATTTCGTGGTACGAAAAACATCCCCAGAACATCACGGAACCACCTCCAGCCTGAACAACACCATCGACGCATTCAGGATTAAAGGCTTCATTGGACCTGCGATGTACTCGTCGCCTCCCATCATTGGAGAACAAACAAAAACGGGACTCATCGGACCAAATTACACGTTTCCAATCTGCCGCAGTCCAGTTTTTGTGCCTCTGAGCCCATTTATAACGTGCCAATTTGTGACTTGCTGTTAACAGCGGCCTCTTCCGTGGTACCCTGCTCCAGATGTCCATCGCATGCAGTTCTCGTCGCAATGTCCGTTCGGAAATTGGTCGCTGGAGAACCTCATTGGTTTCTTGGAGCAATTGTTCTCTGGTTTGAAAACGATTTGCAGTTACCAGACGAGAAACATGGCGGCGGCCCCTATTGTCGAGAATTGTTTTCCGGCCACAGTTACGCCGTCGAATTTCAGTTGATTGCGAACTACACCACTCTTTGTAAACTCGCTGGACAGTACGCGTTGACACACCAACAAATTGGGCTACTTCAGACATTTTGTGTCCGTGGGCTCTGCCAAACACGATGGCTCCTTTTTGCCACTGAGTAACGTCTGCCTCACGACCCATTTTGCAGACTATATCCAACACACACTTTGTTCTTCACCACCTCAGGAAACAGATCTGATCCTGTGTGCTACGTCACCGCTACTTGTCATTTACCAATGCTACATTAGCGCCCTCTGTGTGACCTTGAACTTCCTACTATCGGTGCTATTAGGGGTGACTAATTTTTTGTCCGGTGTGCTTATTGTTATATGTGTGTCATGTCTCATGTACTTGTGTTGTACTAATAACCATATATAATAACCATCTAGTATAACCATATGTAAATATATAAAAACACTAAGAATGGTAAACGACGTAATGTACTTCATTGAAACTGTAATTAAATGTAATGATTTAATATATACGGTAATGTAAGAATGTACTTTAAAATGGAAGTGTAATTAAACAATAAGTGAATATGAAGTAATCCATAATTGTAATTGTAATGAACCAAAATTAATACGTACTCA
>JAJOZX010001346.1:872500-877500 GCA_023014485.1 Bathynomus jamesi | reverse complement strand
AGGGAGAGGAGCGCACTTTGGGAATCCGAATAAATGACGGAGCTGGCAGAGTGGGTGCGCACAATATCGAGGGCCTCCGTAATGGCGAAAAGTTCCGCCGAAAAAACGGAGGCCTCGCGGGGCAGGCCGACCCCGGGAAAGCGGCTGGGACAGAATCACCGCTGAGGAGGCCACACCGGCTTCCGAGCGGGAACCATCCGTGTAAATGGCGACTGCGTCCGGGTGTTGGGTTGCGTGTTCGCGGAAGAGTGACCTGTATATCATGGCGCTCGTGGTAGTCTTCGGTAGGTTACACAGATCTTTGCAAAACTTGATAGGGGTGAGGATCCAAGGGGGGTAGATGCTGAATGAAATGGGGATAACTGAGGGGGCGGGCATGTTGAAAAGATCAAGGAAAGAGCGGACCGCTTCAGTGAAGTGCCAGCTCCGTCCCTGAGGTGGTAGTTCTGAAACCACCGTGCCCAGAAGCGAAGAAGGTAGCCTCTGTGCACGGAGGTATGTCCTCATGAGGAGAAGACCCCGTCGGAGGGCGAGAGGGAGATGATCGCATTCCACATGGAGGCTGGAGGCTGGGGAGGAGCGGAAGGCACCGGTGGCGAGGCGGAGGCCTCTATTAAGTACCGGGTCCAGGATACGGAGGCGGGCGGTGGAGGCTGAACCGTAAACTGCACTACCATAGTCCAGCTTCGACTGCACTATGGAAGTGTAAAGGCGAAGAAGAGAGCGTCGATCTGCACCCCATGTGGTGTGAGAGAGGTGATCCAGGAGAGCGAGGGGGCGTCGAAGGGATTGCTTTAGGTACTTGAGATGGGGAACCCAATTGAGCCGTCGGTCTAGGGTCATGCCCAGAAAACGCGTGGAGGGTACCACCTCAAGAGGCCTGCCGTATAATGTGACAGAGGGTAGAGGAAGGGCTGTGGGTCTTCTTCTACTGAAGACCATACACTTGGACTTAGGGATGGAGAGGCGGAAACCCACCGACGTCGCCCACCTTTCCACCCGGTAGATGGCGAGCTGCATCTGTCGTTGAACAACAGACGGTTCTCGCCCTGCGAAGTAGATTGCAAGGTCATCCGCGTAAATGGAAGAGCGGATGGTGGGTGGAAGGCATTGTGAGACCGTGTTCATCACGACGGAGAAGCAGAGAACACTGAGGATGCTTCCCTGTGGGACCCCGTCCTCCTGCACAAAGGTGTCAGAGAGGACTGAGCCCACCCGGACTTTAAAAGTCCGGGAAGAGAGGAAGCCTCTGATGAAGGTCGGCATGGCTCCGACGAGGCCCAGATGTCGGAGCTGACCGAGGATCATTGCTCGACGGGTGGTGTCATAGGCCTTCTGGATGTCAAAAAAAATTGACAGTACGAACTGTCCATTGTCGAAGGCATCCTGTATGTCTCGGCTGAGAAGCAGGAGGGGATCAGTAGTGGAGCGGAATTGTCTGAAGCCGGACTGGGTAGACGGGAAGGAATTGTTATGTTCAAGGACGAACGATAATCGCGTGGCAACCATTTTCTCGAGGATCTTGCAGGCACAACACGTCAGGGCGATTGGTCTGTAGTTTGTGGGGTCCAGGGAATCTTTGCCGGGTTTGGGGATAGGGATGACGTGGGCCTCCTTCCACCTAGAGGGGAAGGCGCCCTCTATCCATATGCGATTGTATAGATCCAGCAGGAAAATTTGTAAGGTAGAGTGGATGTGCTGGAGCATGCCGTACGGAATACCGTCCGGACCGGGACAAGGGGATCGTCGAGAGGCCAGTGCCGCCTGTAGTTCACGCATGGTAAACAATCGGTTGTAGGTGCTGTCTATGGACGGTGGAGAGGGGCTATCGTCAGGGGCGGGTACGGAATTGGCTGTAGAGGAAGAAACGGCGGCGAAGGTAGAAGCAAGGTGGTCTGCCACCGACTTGGGTTCACATAGGAGTCCGTCGTTAGTCCGGAGGACCGGGGGTCGGGAGGGGACATGTCGCCTCTCGACACCCGCACCTTCTTCCAGATGGTAGCCGAAGGTGTGTTGGCGGTGATGCCGGACACAAAGGCACGCCAAGAGGTTCGGCGCGCTGTCTTCATTGTGCGGCGGGCGATGGCCCTGACCCGCTGCATCTCCGTGCGATGGATGGGGAGTCGCGTCCGGTAGAAGCGCCGAGTTGCCTTCTTCTTGGCGCGCACGGCCTCCGCGCACTCCGGGGTCCACCAAGGCACCCGTCGGGCGCGGGGGTAGGCGGAGGATTGTGGTACGCTAGTGCTTGCGGCCGCTAGAACGACGGACTCGAAGTAAGCGATGCACTCGTCGATGGATGGGAAGTGGGCAGTTGTAAGGGTGGTATAGGTGTTGTCGCGGAAGCGGGCCCAATTCGCGTTGGTAGTAACCCACCTTACCGGTACCCGAACAGTCTGGTCGGGTCGATTAAGGTGAGTTGTATGGGGAGATGGTCACTTCCATGGTCCTCTCGGAGGACTTGCCACGTGAAGTCTAGGAGGGCATCAGTTGAAACGAGGGACAGGTCTATACAGGATGGAGTGCAGGTGGTGGCATGGTAAAAAGTAGGAGAGCCATTGTTGAGGCACTCGAAGGAGAGTTCGGTCATGACGGATATCAGGGTTGGGGCCATATAGGTGGTGCGTGTGTCGCCCCACAAGGGGTGGCGACTATTGAAATCGCCCAGCAGTAGGAAGGGCCTAGGGAGTTGTTCCACGACTTCCACCAGGTCGTCGCGGGAGACTTGAGCGTGGGGGGGGAGGTAGATGGAGCAGACGGTGTACTGTCTATCCAGGGAGAGCCGGACGGCAGTCACCTGTAGTGGGGACCGGATGGAGAGGTTGTAGAAGGGGACTGCGTGGTGTACGAGGATGGCAGCTCCCCTTCGAGTGCAGGTAGGAGGCGGGGTGGCGGTGCAAAAATAACCAGTAGGGCAGGGCATGGGCCTGGTCCCCAGGATTAACTCCTGGACACACACACCGGACGGGAAGTGGCAAGCAGGGAGGTAAGGCCTTCATAATTTGCGAATATTCCTCGACAATTCCAGTGGACTATTGTGGTTTTCGGGGGATCCATTAGTTGATGAAGGGGGATGGGTAAAGGCGTAGGTGCTAGGAGGTTGGAGTATGAAGGGAGATCCGGAGATCGCGAAATTGAAGGCTTGGTCGGGAGCATGGCTGGCTATCTACCGTTCACCAGGGAAGGAATCGGTCGGCCTGTCGAACCCCGCGGAGGTGGCGGGATCGAGTCAGCCGAGTGAGACCGGAGGCGTGGATCACGGCAGGCAGAGGAACATCGTAGGCTGAGAGGGTCGGATGTACTGTGACGGGCTTCTATGGTCGGACCAGGAGAGGACACGGTAGCCCCAAAAGTGGCGCTACCCCGCCTGTCCGGGGTCTCATGGCGGACTCGAGGTGGTGATAAGGGTTACCAAAAGGACCGGGCGGGTGGGAGGGAGGGCGTACACAGGGTAGCTGACAAGGAGGGGGCCGGGGATGTTGGGGGAGTAGGTACGATGGGGGTGGAAGGAGGTGAATCATAGTAGTTTCGTGGAGGGGTGGAGAAAATGGCACCAGGAGGCAAGGGCAGATCCATAAGGCTCGTGGGCGTAGGCGCGGCCGAGCTTCCCTCGGTCACACCGTGCAGCTGCGCCAGGGCCGCATCCACCGGATCCTCGGGGGAGAGGATATTGTTCGGATTGGGTCCCGTCGTCCGGGGCGGGTCGTGGATCTCAGCCACTATTGTCAGAGTCTGTGGGGGTAGAGTGGTGGGACTTCTGCGATGGGGAGAGATGGACATAGTAGACGTGGTGGGCGGAGTGAGGATCCGAGGGGAAGAGGGAGAGAGACGTTGGAAGGCCGGAGGGTCCGGTGACACGCTCCGGCGTCTCCGCCTCGACGGCTTGCTCCGGGCGGCAGGTTCGGGCGTGTGCAGAGGGTACTGAGAAGGCGGGGTTTGAGGTGGATGGGACCTGGGTGTCCTGGTCCAAGACACCTGGGGGATTCGTGTCAGGTGTGGTGCGGGAAGAGGAGGAATGGTGGGGGGACAGGAAACCGTCGGGTGCTGCGAGGGTTTTCTTTGAGGGGAACAGGGAGCAGTGGCTTGGGGGGGTTTCGGCGGCAGGCCAGGGCGGCGTGCCGAGATGATAGAGCCGAGAGCAGCGGCATAGGACACCCCCGGCCTCACCTCCCGACTCCGCACCCTGTCACGTGCCTCACGGGGGCTAAGGAAGTCCGTCACCTGTAGGCCTCGGACCTCCTTCTCGAACCTGAAGAAAAGGCATTCTCGGGATGAAGAGGGGTGTGCGCCTTCACAGTTGGAGCATTTGGGTGTGTTGGGGCACCTGTCAGGGTGAGCGAGTCGTCCACAGTGAACACATAATTGATGCGGCTGTCGACAAGCGGAGCTAACGTGTCCGAATTTATTGCATTTGAAGCAACGGGTCGGGTCTGGGACGTATGGGCGGATAGAAAACTCGCATGAGGCGCGGTCTCCCATACCCCATACAATGCGGCCGGGGGGATTAGTGTGTTGAAAGTAAGGAGCAGACGTGGGGTGGGGGAGGGGGTGCCTCCCTGTCGGGATGTGAAACGATAGATCTTAGTGACTCCTTGGGGTGCGAGGTCCTCCAGGAGCTCGTTCACTGCGACCGACAATAGGCGGGTGGCGTAAATAGTGCCCTGACTCTGGTTCAGGCGAGGGTGTGGAGAAACGGACACCGAGCATCCAAGGACCTCAGTGACGGAGAGTAGGGCTTTCGTCTCTGCGGCTGAGCGTGATTTTACGAGGAGGGAGCCATCCCTCTGTGGGCGTACGTCATAGCGGCTGGAGTTGCTGTGGGTTCGGACCGTCTGGAACGTCCGTTCAGAGTTGTTCGGGAGGGACCCAGATGTAGGCCGAATCACCAGGAATTTGTGAATACTTGGGAGGGAGAGGGAGGCTGTAGAGTCGAAATGGACTGGGATATTCAACGGTCGATAGGACGGCCGTGAATGCCGGCTCCCCCGTCCGCCGCGAGGCTC
>JAJOZX010001346.1:860000-862500 GCA_023014485.1 Bathynomus jamesi | reverse complement strand
ATTTAGCCGGACTCGCTATGTTCTCCTCCAAAACCACCGATGCAGAGAAGACGGCCATGCTCCAAAACCTGCACAAGAAGACCGAAAACCCAAAAGATCTGCGTCGGCTGGAGGGAAAGAGTGTCTTGACCGTGAGACGGTCGGATTTGAGCACCTTGGTCACGAAAAGGACTCAAAACCTTTTTCATTGCCTGAAGCTGCCGGTTCCAAAAACCCCCAAAGATCTCGAAGGATGTGCACCATCGTTGAAGTCTGTGAACGACGCGGCAGAACGGGCGGTGAAACTGGCGGAAGATTTCAACGAGGGCCTGACAAAAAACGAGGAGGAACGGCAGCTCGTGTACCAAGTCGTCGAATACCACCGCCAGCAGTTCCCCTCAGCAGAAAAAAGATCCTCTGTCCCCCGAAATGAAATGTGCCATTAGGAAGAATTTCCATTTCCTTTAATTTAGTCATTAGAAGAATTTACATTTCATTCTTCCATTCTAGAATGATTAATGTGAGCATTTACGTTTGTTCATATAGGGTCGAAAAACAAGGTCAATGAGGGGACCCTTCCCCTCCTAATAGGCCAATGAAATTTCGCCCATTTTTTCCTTTCTTCAAGTGTAATTAATTAAAGGGGTGTGCGATTTGACTCTTGCAAATTTTTATTTTCACATGTGAGGCTGGGACACCCTAATATATATATATATATACACACATATATATATATATATATATAAAACATATATATATATATATATATATATATATATATATATACACATATACACATATATATATATATATATATATATATAACTTATATAATATATATATATATATATATATATATATATATACACACATATATATACAGGGCGTCCCAAAAAAAATGTATACACACTTTAAATAATTATAAAGGCAGTGTTTATTAAAATACATTTCATTTTCAAAATGTAATAGAATCTACAGACATTATTTAATTGTTTTGTCAACGCCTGTTTTCAAACTGACGTCCGTTCTGGTCCAGGCACTGCTGATAACGCGAAGCAATGGAATCGCAAACATCACGAAACATTTCGTTTGGTATTTGTGTGCATTCTCGTTCAATGGCTGCTCTCAATTCAGCGACTGTTGCAGGTTTTATAGCGTAGACCTTGTCTTTTAAGTATCCCCATAAAAAAAAGTCTAGTGGTGTGAGGTCTGGTGAACGCGGAGGGTATTCTACGAAACCCCTTCGTCCAATCCACATCCACATCGTGCCAAGTACCACTCGCAATACTCCACTCTTCGGTCCGGATCATCTTCATTAATAGCATGGACTAATCTTGGAATGTAACTTTTCCATTGACAGCGCTTCAAAATGCGTTGGACAGACGATTCTGAAATTCCTACCTCACGACTCGCTTGCCGCACAGATTTTCTTGGACTTTGGTGATACCTTTCTAGTACTCTTTCTTGCTTTGTGGGGCTTGTCGATGTCCGTGGTCTTCCGGAACGCTTCTTGTGGACATTCTGAACAGTTCCATCGGCTTCAAACTTATCTCTAATTCGAGTGATGGTAAGTCGCGTTGGCGGATCTGTTTGAAAACTCCCTCCTAAACTGTCTTTGCACTTCAACTGCGTTTTCACACTTCCAGTAGCATTTTAGAATGAATTTCCTTTGTTCAAAGCTTAGTCTGACTGCCATTATTAATTCTAATGGGTTTAACTTGGAAAGAAAGAAACATCAATTGAGCTATCAGCTGTTAAAGTGTGTATACATTTTTTTGGGCCCTGTATATATGCAATAAACGGAGAAGTAAAAATAAAAATTAAAAATTAAAGATTAGAGGATTAACAAAGAGGCATACAGATTTGTAAGGAAAATATCGATTTTTAGCACAAGATCAAATGAGTTATAAAAATACAAATTTATACTGGAAATCTGCCCGGGGTTTTAACACTTTGCCTTTTTAGAGTCAAGTTTCGATATATAAAAATAAATTGAAGATTAAAGGTTAATAAAGTAGCATACAAGTTTACCAAAGATTTAGCGTCCTACCCTTTTTATCTAAATTTGTTTTGAAGGAATTCAAAACAACAGGATCGAGTTGAAAAAGACCTTTGCTTATGTTGAAGTTATTTGAAAGTTGGATAATGGCAGACTCAAGAATATTTCTATTGACAATGTTGCTAGAATGAAATAAAACTGAAGCATTATTCCAATCAATACAGTGGGCTAACTCTGACAAATGGACAAAAAGGGCACTGGACAACTGTCCTGTTCTAACGGAATATTGATGCTGTTTTATACGTGTGTGCAAATCCTTTCCCGTCTGACCTATGTAAAAGGAATCACATTGTTTACACCCAATTTTAAAGATAATGCCTGAATTATTGGTAGGGCTATTTTTTACTATGATATTTTCCACAATATTGTTATATGAAAATGCTACATTAATATCCAAAAGTTTAAGTACATTAGCAATGCCTAAAAAGCCCGGGAAAAATGGAAGTACTAAAATATTTTTTG
>JAJOZX010001346.1:767500-852500 GCA_023014485.1 Bathynomus jamesi | reverse complement strand
ATTTACCTCTATCTTCGTCATTAATCGCCCTACCACCCAGCTTCGTGTCATCCGCAAACTTTGAAACTGTACTGACTTGGCTGACATCTAAATCGTTAATATATAAAAGAAAAAGGAAGGGACCCAATACAGAACCCTGAGGAATGCCACTCGCTACTCCATCAATGACCACCCTCTGTTTCCTACCTCGCAACCACTCTTCTAGTCAATTTATTACTACACCCCCGATTCCATGAGCCTTAGTTTTTCAATGAGTCTTTTGTGCGGCATGGTGTCAAACGCTTTTTGGAAATCTAAATACACTACATCAACTGCCCAATGACTGTCGTAAACGTCAACCATGCTTTGCAAAAATTCTAAAAGATTAGTTAACACTTACGCTGCTCCCATCCTCATATGATGCTCAGGAAGTTTGTCGGAAGAATGCTCCCAGCATCATATGATGATCGCGTTATTTTTTTTAGGTTTTCGCACAAAATCCCAATAAAAATAAATGATTTTTTTTAATGCTATTGATGACTCAGATATATTCATAAACCATCCGCAACAAACATACACACATACACACATGCATGCATGTACACATATGCACACATGTACACATAAACAAGCAAGTATATGCTTACATTTGAGTTTTGAAGAATCTATGACTCATATATATTCATAAACCATCCGCAACACACACACACACGCACACACATACACACACACACATGCATGTATGCATATGCGCACATGTACACAAACGAGCAAGTATTATACTTACATTTGAGTTTTGAAGAATATACATTTTATTTGTCCTCTTGAAAAATAATTTTTTATTCCTTTTCAAAAATAACTCCTTATAAAATAATTGTCCTTTTGGAAAATAATTGTTCATGAAATAAATATTATTTTGATAAATCTACACTTTCCATTATACTTATTTACAACATTGTTTTACACTTTTACTGAATTTAGTATTTAGTAGTTGGCACGGGTGTGGTAGAGAACAAAGCACTCAAGGCACAATGCAACTTTGCATTCCGGACACCAAGTAGAAACTTTTCTAACATGTTTTTCTCTTTGTGTTGTATGTGAGCATACATGACATTGTCGTTGACCTACAGGTCGAGATGGTGTTGGCGGAACTTGTTCCAGGTGATGCTTTTCAATGTAATTAGCTGAGAGAAGTCTGTCAGGAGCACTTGGTCTCACACTTTGTCTTCCAGGATGTGGGGATGTTATTTGAGCATACTTCGTGAGTAGTTGAGAGACTAATGTAAGATTGAATTCTCTCATTGAAATCTGCTTTTTCGTAGTTTTTTTGTAGAGTACAAAGGAATTGTAAAGAGAAATATCCAAAAGATGAAAGAATACCTTCTTATACCACTTCACAGTTTTCCTAACGCATTCTACGCTGCTAATTTGCATATCAGATTTGTCCACCAGACGCATATTTTTGTTATAGTCCACAACAGCATCTGGTTTGAATTTTATTTCGTTTGTTCGACGATCAACCTTTCCTGAGTCAATCATGCTTCCACTGTGAATTGTTGTTAGCATATGCACATCTCTTTTATCAGTCCATTTTAGTGCTAATAAAGGTTTTGATTCCATCAGATGGCACTCTCCTTTTTTACTTGGGTGAAACTTGGGCATGTTTTTTCTATTTACCTTTACAGTTCCACAAGATCCTGTTTTATTTACATGCAGATATTTGCATAGTAATGGGCTCGTATACCAGTTGTCAGTATACAGAATGTGGCCTTTATTCAAATATTTAGCTAAAAGTGTCTTTACAATCGCTCCAGAATGTCCTAGTGGATCATTTGCACGTTTCATTCCCCAATTTCTCATGCAAGACTGAACATAAACGCTTGAAAACATGTAAATTTTCATAAAATTCTACTCAACCATATTCCCAAGTTACCCACTAAATTCTGTTTATTTTGTAAGAGAAAATGTTTAGTTTGTAAGAGAAAATCTTTATTTATTAAGGGAAACAAAAATAATTTAACAAAATGGTGCTTGACTTGATTTATTTTACGTTAACAAATGGGTAAATTTCCTGATTTTTTTGCGCACAGGTGGAAAGTACACGGTCAGGAATTGCGCATCCGAAGGGTTAAGCAAGATTTGTTTCACCTAAAACCGTGCTGCATATTTCTAACTAGTTTATGCAATTCTAAGTGTTCAACTATACGATCCCTAATTATTGATTCCAGTAGCTTACGTACAACATAGATATACATATATATACATAATGTTATATTATAATGTTTCAGACCAACAAAGACCCTAGGATCCACTCATGGCTGGTCTACCTGTGTTCGTATTTGTTTATTGTGTACCAACGCAATATACATTATATTTTGCCAAAAAATGAGTAGAATTTGATTAATTAATCTGTTTCATAACCTAATATAGGAATACCTCGAAATTTGTCATTAATTTGTTCTGGAATAACATGACAAAATACAAAATGATGAAATTCAAGGTAGATTATAACATGTTTCAGTGTGAAAACATTTTACTGTATTATGTTATTAAACAGATTAATTAATCAAATTCTACTCATTTTTCGGCAAAATATAATGATATTGCATTGATAAACAGTTGAATTTTGTCAATTTCGATCATTTTTTTCACATTTTTAAAAAAAATTATGAATCTGCAAATATGGCCGATGGATTGCAAAACCATAGGTAGTAAAAGATTGATGATGAATCTGCAAAATGACGAAATTCGAAATGACGAATTTTGAGGTATTCCTGTACAGTAAAATGTTTTCACATTAAAACATGTTATAATCTACCTTGAATTTTGTCATTTCGTATTTTGTTGTGTTATTCCAGAATGAATTAATGACGAATTTTGAGGTATTCCTGTATGGTACAAAAAATTGTGGATCAAAATACTCACTATGGTCTGTTTGGTCCTCCCCTAGACTACCCTCCCTGGATTTGCCCCTGCACAAGACATGTACACATGTGAATGAACTTTGAAATTACTTTTCATTGTAGTTCTTCCTGCTTTCCATAAACCTTTCACAACAACTTCCTGTGAAAGGAGGGTGAGCCTTGTCTGTTCTACTATTATTCCTGTGTGAAAGATATGCACATCCCAAGTGTAAGCATGGTATCCATTTTTAGTATACTGTACTTCATTTTTATTTGATTTTTCTACTTTTTTTTATTCTCTACTTTTTTCCTGGGCTAGCGTAGAATGGATCTTAGAGTCTTTGTTAGCCTGTAAGTCAATTATGTCATCCCTAATGCACCTTCTTTCAAAAGAGAAAATTCCTAATTCCTTTTGTCTATCTCTATAATCCTTACCCTTTAAGCTAAGGGCAAATTTAGTTGCTTTTCGCTGAACACCTAATATATTTATATATTGCCTGAAATGAGAATATCATGCCAGTAAAAAATATAAATGTGGCCTAACTTATGGATTATTATAGAATTTAGTTATCACTTCTTTGCTTTTGCAACTCCTATTTATAATGTCCAACAATTTAGTAGCTTTATGGTAACAAAATTTTAGAATGAGGCAATGTTTACTTCCAGTTTAGTTGTCAAACATTATTACAAATAACAGCAATTCAGTTATGAAAATAAGAACTAAAAAGAAAAGAAAAACTTTATTTCAGACTCAACATGTACATATGTTATGCAAGTGGCCCATATAAGGTTAAGTAATAGTTGTCTGGAGCAGTGACTATATAAGCCAATAAAATACTATATGTAATGAACATATCGTTGCCTATACCAATGTTTCTTGATTTGAGATTTATGAAATATATTAGTTACCAGTCCACTGACTATGGTTTTTATTATCTTATTAACTGACTCACTAAGCCGTGATAAATCTATATAGCTACAGAATTACATATACTGGCACAGTTAAGTACATTATTGACTACAAGTAAATGCAGAAAAAAAGTAATAAATATAAAATTAATTAATTATAATTATGTGTGATCTCACTTTATAATCATATCCAAGTGTATATATAGGGTGTCCAGAAAGTCCTGTTCCAGTTTTAAAATTTTATTACAACAAAACCAAAAGAGATAGAATAATGCATTTTTTTGCATTTTGTTGCTTAACTAATGAAGTTTCTTCTTGATTTATAGATTGTAATCCGAATGTCAAGTTACTATTGATAGAAGCTTGAACAAAAATGACAACTACACAGGAGAAAGCTCAATGTGTAATCTGGTTTACAGAGAGAAAATCAGTAACAACTGTTCAACGGAATTACTGCAGTCAATATAGCAAAGGATCCTCTCTCGAAACCTAGCATTAGATGGTAGTTTTGCTAGTTTCAGGAGACAGAAAGCACGATTGATTCACCAAGACTCATCCAAGAGATGTTCCAATGCAGTCCTAGAAAGTCTATTCATCATGCCTCAAGTGAACTGCAACTACAGAGATCAATGGTACATAAAGTTGTACACAAGAGATTGTATCTTTACATGTATAAAGTGCAAATAGTCCAAGCTTCACAAACCAGATTACACATCGAGCTTTCTCCTGTGTAGTCACCATTTCCATTCAAGTTTCTATCAATAGCAACTTGACACTCAAACTATCTCTTTTGGTTTTGTTGTAATAAAATCTTAAATCTGGAACAGGACTTTGTGGCCACTCTGTATTAAATAATTTCAGGTTTGAACAGTGAAATAAATAACAAAAAAAATGTTTTATTCTTCTACAATAAGAACATATTGAAATATGAAAGTATTCAAGAGATGGTCATAAAAGAATAAAATTCAGCATGATAAGTTGATAAACTCACAAAAGAAGAAAATGAGCATCAGTTAATCAGCATATATATTAAAAAAGAATATACTGAAATTTGTTGAGGAAACATTAAGTAAGTATAGGAATACTAGATCTGAAAATCTTGCAAATTTAGAATAACATTAAATTAACATTATGAAGGCTCAGGGTTTAAAATGAAATAGAAATTTTTAAGCAAGTACAAAACATCTGTATGACAATGTATGCCCTGTGTATTCAGTAACAAGTATTGTACACATATATATACATAAATAATGTGCACATATACACATATGCAAATATACTTTCAACTTCTAACCTAAAAGCAAATATGAAGCTAGACAGTCAGGAGTAAAAAGAAAATGTTACTGTTGTAATGTTCAGTTACTATCATTAGCAAGAAAGGGACCTTTTGTGCTTCAGTGAGGTTCTTAGGCAGGTGTCAAGAGTGAGCTTGTATCTCAAAAATTACTTCTTTTGGATAACCATGTAACATGGAAACATCTTTGCAACCTCAATCATGAGACTTCAAAAGAGGTAAAGTTTCTGCTAAACTACTGTATTCTCACTGAACCATATAACCTTTGTTAATGGGTGTCCTATTTGCTTCTACTGATGGTTTCATTTGCTTAAGGGCAGTTTACACTGATCAAAGTAGCATCCAAGTGACATCCAAGTGCACTTGTACAAGCTACTCATATGAAAGTAATTTGATAGCTACTTGGATACGAATTTGGATGAAGTGTTTACATTTATCAAAGTGAAATCATTTCACTTTGAGAAGGCCTTGTCAGTCTGAAAGATGAATCAAGAGGTGGCAGACGCTGTGCTGAACATTTCTTTAGCATTAGCTACAGAATTAATTGATTTGTTGAGAGAAAAGCGGAAATGGAAGTGGGTGCGTGACTGGATTTCCAGGCATCAGGCATTAGGGGCTTCTAGTGTGCTAGTGAGTGAGTTGGCCATTGAAGATGAGGCATCATATTTAAACTTTTTACGAATGACAAAAGAACAATTTCACTACTTGTTGATTAGATCACCACCATTTATTCAGAAGCTAGATACTCACTTCCGAGATGCATTGCCCGCCAAACTGAAACTTGAGGTGACCCTGAGATATTTGGCAACAGGTGATTCATATGGCACCTTGCAATACCTTTTTTGTGTTCCAAAGTGCACAATTAGCATGTTTATGGCGGAAGTCTGTAAAGCAATCTATTCAGGACTACAGGATTTCATGAAAGTAAGAGTGCAATTTATTAACTTGTTAATTTGTTGAAACCCTCGATAAAATGTTGTGACTGTCCACTCGCCAAATATAGGAAGGAGGAGGGGCAGCGGGAATATTTTCTTTATTAAATTATTTTATATTTTCAAAAGGTAATAATAACATGTACATAAAATGTTATAAATTGTCAATTACACAGATTTGTAAGAGTTGAAACATAAATTATTAAACCAGTAGGCCATTGTAAATATTCGAATAGCCTACAGTTTATTAATTTTCGTAATTTATTAATCTTTTGCATGACTTGCCACTGTCGAGTGGGCGAGTGGAATTATCGAGGGTTGCAATAAACCACATTATAGTTTTAGTTTGCTATATTTATTGTTATTTAAGAATAACTATAGTGAAGACTTAAAACCTCATTTTCTGGATTTTCCCTGTGGGCGGATTAAAATTAAATGCACACTGAAAGGAACATTATTATTTATTCAACCAGTAAATGCTGTAACCAAAAACACAAACATTTGAAAAGGATTAAAGAAAAGGTATTACAGATATCTACTGAGCACTTTTGATAGCTTTAAAGATATTCCAGATAATCTTCTACTTGAAAGTATCATCGTGGAGTAGCTCAGTTAGGTGATACATGGTGTTCTCAGCACATTCATAGTTTGAATTGCACGAACAAGATGGTGCTGAAGGAATGGTAGGGTGATCGTTTGCTGCTTCTGATGTTGATGAAAGGGGTGTTGAAGTTTGAAGGGGGCATTGTATTTCCGAGATTGATGCATTATTACGGGCATCTTCATAATCTAAAAACTCTTGTATCAGAAGATTTTGGATTTTTGATTGAGCCAAAATAGCCTGCTGACGTGGAAGCTGTTTTAATTGATCACTCACATATCTTCCAAACACGTCAAACAAATCTTGTTGGCTTGCATTTGACACAAGAGTAACTGCACTTTCGAGCCTGTTAATTGCAGAATCTATATTCATTTCACGTGCCTTTAGGGAAGTAGTATTTTTTACTCTTTTGCGTTTTGGTTCTTGATTCTCTTTAGAAGTTACATTGTTTTCTCTGGGTTGTTGGTCGTTGGACTGTAGAGGCTCGTTGTCAGTGTCGATGGGACTATTAATCTCAGTATTGATTTGTTCTACATTTCCTGCTTCTGTAGTACAATCTTCAAGACTCTGTGACTCTTCGGGTTCCCCACCAGTGTTTCTTTGCTTCAGTTCCTGAAACAGAAACACATCATACGTGATAAATGATGTACTATGTTTAATTATGTACTATGATTATATGATATACTATGTACAATTATATGATATACTATGTACGTATATACTATATACATACATCATAGTATATCATCACGCTATATATTTTACATTGTTTTCGCTTTATATGATATACTTATTAGTGATGGATCGAGTGGTCGGTTTTTCACAACCGCGGTTGCGGTTGTGTTTGCGGTTGTCGAATTTTTTCCAACCACGGTTGCGGTTATCATATACTAGGAAAAATGCGTAATTATTAACTGGATTTAGCCACACTTGGTACATAATAGGGCGGAGTAAAAAAAACATTTTTCGAATTTTCAAATTGGCTAGTGTGGAAAATGTGTGGAGTAGTGAGGAAATAAGCTGGTATAAATTTAAAATCATAACATTAATATCTTCAGGTGCCACAATGACCTTCAATATTGAAAAAAATTTAAAAAAGCAGATTTTAACCAATAATTACAGAAGAGTCCACAATGCACAATAGACAAGAATTTATTCACACTTGTATAAAAATAGCTCAGTCAACCTTTAAAAAAAGTTTCTATTCTCTAAAAACAGTTTTCTATAGTCAGCTCACTCAGCTGTCACGTGAGTACCTCTGTTCAGTGTAGCTGTCACTCTCGTAGCAGGTGGGTGTTCTGTTGTTGGCGTTACTCAGATAGTCTAAACTATATTTCTTATATATTTTGCATTTCTGTATTGTGTTGCCCTAAGTTTGCCATGTACTATTAACTGAAATTAATGTATAATTGATATTAGCTCTTTCTTTTTCAGATTTGTATACTTTCAAAATGTCTCAAGTTTGTGCAAAATCAACCAGGGCCTCAACTGAGTGCCCCATGTTTGGTATGGGGGAAGATTTGTGGCACAGGAATCTTCCTACATACGAAGGAGTTTTTAAATATTACTTGTTTGTAAGAAACGATTTGAAACAGAATACTAATAAAGATCCTTCAATATCTCAAATATTAGAACAAGTTGTTGATAAATTGAAAACAATTTGGGAAAGTGCTTCCGTCCCAATTCTGTCAGACAGGCGAATTGAAACAATGTTCAGAAGCTACCACGAAAAGTATCGTGTCATTATGAAGCCATACCAAAGCAGAAAAAATTCTGAAGCTTACAAAGCAAAGATTGATATGTTCAAAAAAGAAGCACACACGAAACTTTTTGACATTGCAGCATGCAAGTGCAAAGTACTAACACAATGTTCTTGTCCCAAAGAAAAAACGGTTCCAAAGGAAGAAGTGACGTTCCTCTTAGATCAAAGGAGTGAAAGAAAACTGTTTATTGATAGAGTAGATATTACACTCTCAAAGAAAAAAGCATCTACGTTGCTAAAAAAGCAAAAAGAAGCTGTGAGGCTCACCAAAGAATCTTCACAGGAGAAATTGCAGGATACAAATGTTGAATTATCATCATCGACATCAAATAGTGAAAGTGAATCTGGCGAAATATCAGACGATACATTTCCAGAGCCAGTTAGCTCGAAGAGAAAGCTCGAACAACCCGAAGAACAATTATTCAAGAAAAGGAAAACTACAAATCTACCTTCAGTGGCTACTGCTTGTGACAGGACTGCAGTTTCAGATCGAGCTGCAGCATTCATTGTTAGTGCAGTATTGCAAGATATTGGAGAAGTTTCTATTGACAATACATCTGAAGTAGTGGATAGGAGTAAAATCAGAAGAGAAAGACAAAAGAAGAGATCAGAAATTATGAAAGATCAAAATCAGGTCCCAATCAGAGGAATCTATTTTGATGGTCGAAAAGATTCTACACTCTTCCAAGAAAAAAAAGAGTCCAAAGTATATCAGAAGAAGGTAACAGAAGAACATATCACTTTAGTCAGAGAACCTGGTTCAGATTATTTGGGCCATTATTCTGTGAATTCTGGATCAGCTGAAGAAATATGTAAAGGAATGTTTGAGTATATTGGAAATAATGACATGAACCTGGAAAACCTTGTTGCCATTGGATGCGATGGTGCAGCAGTCAACACTGGAGAAAAGGGAGGCGTTATAAGGCTTATAGAATTGAAGCTGAAGAAGCCAGTTCAGCATTTAGTGTGCCAGCTCCATGCCAATGAATTGCCATTACGCCATTTAGTTGCAAAGCTGGATGGAAAAACATCTGGCCCCCACGGATTCACCGGTCCTATTGGCAGGGAATTAGAGAACTGTGAGAGTCTTCCTATTGTCGAGTTTGAAAGGATTGATGCTGAGGAACCAACTGTAGACTGTGAAGATCTTAGCACCGACCAAAAATATCTAATTGATATTCATCAGACCATAACAAAGGGATATTGCTCTCCAGATCTTGCTCATCGTAGTCCAGGCAAAATGGCACATTCACGATGGCTGACTACAGCAAATCGTTTGCTTCGTCTATACGTTTCAACTGTAAGTCCATCTGAGAACCTCATGAACATTGCTTCTTTTATAATGAAGGTCTACATCCCAATGTGGTTTTCTATTAAGCAAAGTACGTCTTTTGTCAATGGCTCAAAACATGTTTTCAAAACTATTGAACTAACAAGAACACTGAATGACGAAGTAAAGGATATTGTAAACCCTGTCATACAAAGAAATGCATTTTTTGCAAATCCAGAAAATATTCTAGCATCAATGATTCATGATGACCGCAGCGCCATAAGAGAATTAGCGTGGAGGCGAATAAAGAAAGCAAGGCAAACAAACAAGGAAAAAGTTGAGAGGCATTTCACAGTACCTATTATTCAATTTGAAGCTACTGATTATACTGATTTAATTAATTGGCAAAAATGCATTGTCACTGAACCACCTGTGACAAGACACCTGACAGAAAATGAGATTGAAGAATTCATAGAAAACAAGAGTACCCCTCCATTCGAGAAATTCCCTTGTCATACACAAGTAGTAGAAAGAATGGTAAAATTAGTGACTGAAGCATCATCAAAAGTATTTGGATTGAACGCGCGAGATGGCTTCATAAGATCAACACTTCAGTCACGTAAAAAAATGCCATCATTCGAAAGTAAAGCTGAATATAAAGTTTAAATAAAACGTTAATAGAAAAAAACATGCGCAAGGATGGGTGGTTGGGAGGGCATGGATGGAGCTCGACACGCAGCCACCTCCTCGTGGTGAGTTCTGGATTATTTAGATCATTAATCAAAAGAACATTGATCTAAATAAACTAAGAGCTGCGTAATTCAGTAACTATTTTGGTAATTGGAACACTTAATATATAATAATAACAAATAAGTTTCAGTTATTGTACTAATGCAGAATATAAGAAAATCATTATATTTCACTTTTTTCGACGGCTTTGTGGCACCTGAAGATATAATTTCGCAAGACTAATATTTATGCACAGTCATTATCTATAGCACCCACATATTTTCCGCACTAGCCATATTTGAATTTCAAAAAAAAGTTTAAAAACCTCATTTCCGATCCGCCCTAGTACATAATATATACTAAATAGTATTTATTTAGTAAATACCTTATGTTGAACACAAGTTAGTGACATCAAAGATGCACCAGCAGAAGTATCTGACCAAGCATCAGTAGTAAATGACAGTTTGCTATCTTTCAGTATGTCATTCACTTTATCCACAGCCAAAGGGTACATTTTGTTATAGACAAGGTTTTCGTAAAAATGTGTCTGTTTTATTTTATACTGTGGACTAGTTTCACGTAACAGCCTCATGAAACCTATATCCTCAACATGACTGAAAGGCAAATCGTCCATTACAATCATTTCAGCGATCTTTTGATCCAGAGATCTTGATTTGTGGTTATTTATATCCCAAACTTTAGTTTTTGGAAAGAACTGATCTATTGTCTCATTTCGTTGCTTTGTTTCTTTTTTCATTTGTTCAAGTGTGGTTTCCTTTGATTTCTTTTTCGATAATTCGTTTTGTTCATTAGTTAATTGTTCATATTCTTCTTTGTGCATTGACTTCATATGATTTTTAAGATTAGTTGTACTACGTCCCTTGCGAGAATATAGTTTATTACAAAGATCACATTTTGCAGTATCAGTGGATTCCTTACTAAAATATTTCCACCACACACTGGTCTCCATTTCTGTTAATATAATGTTTCAAATCTTAATTTAAAATCTGTGAACACGAAAAATAAAAAATAAGTACTTATCAGTTATCACTGTCAGTAATTACAATACAGTAACAGTTAAGAGCAATAATGCAATCACAGTTGTATCGTTATTCAATAAACTAAACATTACACAATATGAAAAACCGTTGTAGATATGAAGAGCTCATAACATTACACCGATAACAATCAAAGCAGAACGAGGACTGATGTTGTCAACTAGCAGCGAGTTGAGACTGCGCAGGTCCATTTTAACACAGACCACTTCTTTACCCCCTTTTGGGGGGTCATGTTCGAGAAACCACCCCTTTGGCCAACCAAGGCCATTGACCAAGTTACACGAACCCGAGAGGTCCGTCGAGCAGGAATAAGCTTTATTGACTATTGTACTAAAGGCGATTTTAGTTTGAAGAAAATTAAATAAAAATAAATGTTACTTCATGGAGCTCACAGAGTAATAACTTAGAGCGTAGTTTAAACCAATTTTACTATGGCAGCCATATGACGTCACGTTTAAGCACGCATAAGGAGACCCATCATTTTCTTTTTAAAAAAAGAAATATTTCTAATTAACCTAAAATTAAAATTAACTAAGCTTTTACAACTGCAACCACACTTATGGAACGGCGGTTGCGGTTACGGTTGCGGTTGTGAATTTTTGTGCGGTTGTAGTGCGGTTGCAGTTATTCGATCCATCACTAGTACTTATATGATGTACAATGTAGAATTATCTATTTATTTATGAAATTATCTATTTATTTATTTATGCAAAAGTAATATTTTCTATTTCTTTTCCAGTGTCCTGAAACTCCAGAAGAATGGCATGAAATTGGTGATGGTTTTCATCTTCATTGGAATTTTCCCAATTGCTATGGAGCCATAGATGGGAAACATGTTATAAAGGCACCCCCTAACAGTGGTTCAAAATTTCACAGCTACAAAGGCACCTTCAGCATAATTCTGCTGGCTGTTGTGGCTCATGACTATTGTTTTTGCTATAATGATGTCGGAGTGAATGGCAGGTATTCCGATGCCAGAGTTTTTGCAAATTCCACTATCAAGACTGCTTTAAACACCAACGCACTGGGCATACCAGAAGATGGATTTTTCGTGGGGGACGATGCCTTCCCTTTGACTTCATATCTTATGAAACCATATTCCAGAAGGAATTTGTCAAGGGAAGAGGTGATCTTTAAATACAGGCTGTTGCGAGCCCACTGGATTGTTGAAAATACCTTCAGAATTATGGCTAATAGGTTCCAAATTTACTTTAAGCCTATACCTGTGGCTCCGGAGAAAGTTGACAGTATTGTTAAGGCCACTTGCGCACTGCATAACTGGCTCAGAAAAACATCTGGAGCAGTGTACATGCCAGCTAGATGTTATGAAGAAGAAGATTTTAACAGTTTTATGTTTAGGCAGGGATCCTGGCGAGAATATCCACAACCTGCAGCTTTACAGCGTATTGAAGGTGCAACAAGGGGACAGAATCCAACAAGAGATGCCGCTCAAAAACGAGATGAAATATGTGCATTCGTGAATGGTGAAGGAGCAGTAGCTTGGCAAGACAGAGTGGGTGTTCTATAGTAACTGTGTATGTATCAGTGCACAAAATTGTAAGAAAAGTAGTTTGTCATATAGCAATATTAAATTATAGAAGTATTAACAAAACTAGTTATTATTAATTTGTTTAGAAATATATATCTTCTTCTTTTGAAACACCCACTCCCCCCCCCACCACCACCACCAAAATATTATAATAATAATAATTATAACAATAATAATAATTAGTATTATTACTTATAATATAATTATAAATAATTATAAATAATTATTATGATAATAATTATAAATAATTATTATTGATAATAATAATTATAAATAATTATTATTATGATAATAATAATTATAATTATTATTATGATAATAATAATTATAATTATTATTATGATAATAATTATAATAATGAATATAATAATAATTATTATTTATTCAAAATAAATCATACATTCAGGAAAAACAAATAGTGATTTTCATTTATTAATTTTGATATAGGTTTGTCAGTTTTATTTAAATTGTAACTTCCACTGAAAACTATTATAAGCTAATTTCCAGGATGTCTTTAGATTTTACAGTCAATTTTTTGAAAATAAAGTAAGAGATTAAAGAGATTATTTTGCTAATCATTTCATATCCTTGACATCATTTACATTCATTAGAAAATTTTATCTTTGGCTATTAATCCTTATTATATATGATATGGTAATAATTCCAGTGAAGTCGGCAAACAATTCGAGCATGAAAAACTTACTTTTCTAGACTGATTTTTTTATACTGAATGCACGGGTGATACTTATTTTTTGGGAAAACGCGTTGTAACCGAGTTATGACCTTTTTTTTTTACCTCAGCCACGATAGTGAATATACCTTCTGACTTGCGCATTAGGCTATGCGTTGCCCACTCCAGATGTAAACAAACCTTTGCTTGAGCACCAACAAAACCATAAACTAACCTCACCTCACCTATGAAAATCCTAAACCTAACCTGTGTAAATCCTAACCCTAACCTAACCTCATTTTCCCAAGATATGATTATCACCACTAAATTCAGCATCAAAAACTGGTCTAGAAAAACCAAATCTCAATACTGGGTTTGTTTGCCGACTTCAGCAGAATATTAAGCCTATGAGGTAATCCCCCCTTCAGTTATAACAAAAAGAAAAACACTTACCAAGTTGCTTTGTGTTTTCCATTGGGTAACTTGTGGCCTCAGGAAAGCATCCGCCAATTGAAACCACCATATAGAAGGCTCGTAGATGTCGTCACTTGAAGCTCCACTTTTAGTTGATTCTGTAATCTTCTTAACCTCTTGGATGTAGGTTGTACGAAAATTGTTGATTTTAAGTTTGAGCTCAGGCACTCCAAAACCTTCAATCCCCATCACTTCAACTATTTCTTCGTAGGCTTTTCACCTGCGGTTATTGTCTTTGTAGTGGGGTAGAGAAGTATTCCACAATAATTCTTGGGCCGCGTACACATTAAAAAATAACCTTATTTGCTCATCAGTCCACCTCTTGTTTGCCATGATAAAAACTGCCTACTAGAAACACAGAAAACAAACAAAGAGCACGAGTCCCAGAGTGGGAACACTGATGTCCTGCTCCCAATGGCTGCTTGGATGAGACTACTCGTATGGTTTACTTGGACAGATTTCAAACAAGTTCAAAGTCGACTTGGATGGGAGAGCGCTACTTGTACAAGTAGCCAGTTTACACTCATCAAAGTAGCGTCCAGTTTCGTATCCAAGTTACTTTTACAAGCCCACTTTGATGCTACTTTGATCAGTGTAAACTGGCCTTTAATGGTAATTGGTCAAAAAAAAAAAGTCTTTACCATAAGCATCCATCTGACTGAATTAAGTATCTTCAGCCTTAGTGTTCCTACATTTCTTTATGTTATTGGCTATAAGATCTTATAGCCAAATAGTTTACATGGACTTATTCCTAATGCTGTACTCTATGTATGTGGTGACTAGACCTCCAATTCATGAGGGAGGTGGTGGTGGTTTCTGGTACAAGGATATTTAATAATATTTGCAGTATTAAGTTGCTGTATCTGATGACTTCTGTAACAATCCCTCCATCTGGTTTCTAGCTAGGTAATTGTTCATGATAGTTTTCAACTATTTTCTTAAATTCTCCATTTGCTCCCATTACTATTGGTACTGTTTCCACTTCAATATCCCACCTCACACTTTAATCTTTGGTATTTCAGATATTTTGCAATTTCATACATTACAATGCAACCACCCACCAGTACTTCCACCTCCAGGAGGAAATGCAGTCATGTACTCTTTTCTTAACATGCTGACAGTGTAATGTCTTTGGAAATCTTGAAACTATAAAATACCACCATTTTCATCTATTCCTTGTGGATTGTCTCTCAATTATCTCTGTCTATCTTAATTCTATATTTCCTGCATTCAGAATAGTGCAGCAATCAGCATAATTCTTTGCAATAAAACTCCACATCCTGATAGCATATGGTTTATTGTCTCTTATCTCTCCCTATGAATCCTGCAAAGGTATCTCACCCATTCCCTCTATATGCCTTTTAAACCAATTCATGTGGAGGGCTTGGTCTTGAGCAGCTACAACAAAATTTGTTTATATTTCAATCTTAGAGTGCCTTTAACAAGAATTCTATCATTCTGTCATTATTAATGAATACTTTATTAAATTCTTTCAATTTATACACTTTGCGATATACACTTCTCATTTCTCTCTTCCCTTTTAATCAGTCACTGACAGCATATCTATTGCACCTTTTCAAGCTTTTTTATCAGAGTTATCCAACTTGCCATAGAGCAGCAACTGCATCTCAGTCCCAACTCATCACCATATTCCTTTGCCTTCTTTATTCCTGTTGCTGCTTCTTTATTGTTGTTGCTTCTTTATTCCTGTTCCTCCTCCATTTCTCAGTTCTTATAAATACATTCACTTTTGGATAAATAGGTTGTTCTGTCAAAGGTATTCTGTATAAATAGTCTTTTGGAATTAAATACATGCCTTATTTTCTTCCTGGGATTGATTTTTATAAATAACCTTGTTTGTGAGCAAAAGATTTGATTTTATGCAAAGGCTATTGTTGTCTCTTGGATGTAATTGGTGTTCACTAATCAGGTTGCTGATTAACTTACTTAAATGGTTAAGCAGCACAGGACAAAGAATCCTTCTCATGAATAACCTGGTCAGGACTTTAATTCCCCCAATAGAGTGCAATTCAATACCTCTCTTATTATACTATTAATCATACCTTAATAAATGAGATTTTAAACCCCTTTTCCTACAAGCTTCATAACTGCAATCATAGCAGTTAAGCATTTTTGTTTTTTAACTTTCATTCTTTTTTAGTGGTAAATTGTTTTCTTCTGTAGCTGAACCCTAACTCTGAAGAAATTTCATTGCTGATATTACATAGTTGCAATCCACTACCAAACTTAGTACAGAGATGCTGTGCTTCAAAATTTCCTTCACTATTTCTCCAGCTGTTATTCAAATGTCCAGCTGATCTAAATATTCACTCATTTTCTTTATTTACTGTTGCTGTTGCACCCATTACAAGTGGCACAATGTCTGGGTCTACATGTCTTATTCTACATCAGGGGTGTTCAACCCTTTTTCATGAAGGGCCATATTTCAATTAATGACCCACACATGGGCCAGTGTGCAAATTTTAGATAAAATTAAATTTTACTGAAATAAAATATATTACATAATGAATTTTCAGTATCTGCCAGCCAGGCCTGATACAAATCTTTGGTGGGCTGGACTCTGTATGTTGGACAAGCAAGTTCTACATATTTCATACTTTAATCTTTGGTATTTTAGATACAGTACTTCTCTCATAGTTTGCAACCCTGCTGTCTCCAGGAACTCCCACTTCCACAAAACATTGTTCCTCTATTCTCCCTCACTACTATATTAGGTCAATAATACAGTACACTTATAAAAGTTGGAATTACATAGTCATACAGGATTTGCACCTCTTCATTTTCCTCTATTACTTGGAGTTAATGTGTCCAATGGTTTACATCCTCTGTCCTTATGCCATATTTATGATAAATGATGGTGTATTAACTTGCAGACTGCACTGTACTTTTCTGTGTAAGTTCCTCTTGTCAGTAATACATCACAGCCAAACAGGACACAACTTATGGTTTCTGCTTTGTTGTTACAGCCTACACATTTCTGACCCATTTGCCCCTTCTATATTACTACAAAACCAATATGTATAAAGTATCTGGTCTTGAGTGACTACTACTACTGCCCATTGATTTCCTAGTCTGAATATGCCTTCAACCAAGAATTCAACTGTTCTCCCTTTAACAACAGACCTTTGCAAGTACAAAAGAGGGACTGAGCAGTATTCAAATTACCAATTTCTTTGAACTATAGATTGCAATGTTTCCTATGGGCCCCAATTGAGGTGTGAACATTTTGTAACTTTAACAGTGGCATTTTTGTATGCTTGGTGTTTTTTAAATATTATTTGTATGTAATAAATGTAAATATATGCAAATGACCAAGCAATGGTATGTGCTATGGCAGTGTATGGAAAAAGGAGTGGTAGTATTTGGAAACTTATGGCAGGAATCTTAAATGCATGGAAATTTGAACTATAGATATCTTTGGACTACATATACTGACTGGTGATCTTTTACTGTACTTTGTTTCTACAGCATTTGCTGTACATATTTTCTTCTAAGTTTCTAATATTTTTTTCCCTTCTTACTGTATTTCTCTTTTATCTACTTCATTTCATAATCCAAATTGATAACTACTTCCCTCCTTTTGTCTAAGAATGTGCCAATAAATGAGATGTTATTTTTTCTATTAGTTTCACAATTGCATTCAGAACATTTAAACAGTTTCATCATTTTTCTTTTTTCTTTTTCCCTTCTACTCCAACTGGAAAGAGTTCCATACTTTTCAGGGTTAAAACTTAACCTCATGAATTTTTAAGTATAGCCCAGTACCAGGCACAGGATAGAGATACTGTACCTCAAGCTCTCTCCTCCTACTTCTCCATGTTATAATTATGAGCAGTTGGTCAAGGAAACCTACTATAGATATTTTTACTGCTCCTGATGCTCCCACCACTATTGGGATGATCTCAGGTTCAACATTCCACATCTTCCATACTTGTTTTAATTCTTGATATTTTAAGATCTTTCCTCTTCCATAGTTCCCAACATTTCAGTCCCCTGAGACTCCAACTTCCAAAAGGAGGCATTTGTTCATCTCCTTTTCTCTCACTAAGTAGATTATGTCTGGTCTGCATCCTGCTATTCTAGTGTCAGTTGGTATCTCATGATTATATAGAAAGAGCACTCTCACCACCATCTATTCCTTCTGGCATAGTTCTGAGTGTTTCTCTGTCTCAAGACATATTTCTTTCTTAATCTGAAGTGAATTAGTCTGCAGAATGCATTCTGCCTCTCTATCTTTAACCTTTATATGTCACTTGAACCAGTTTGTTCACAGTACTTGTTCTGGTGCTGCCACCACCAACTGTTCACTCTCTGGTCTTAGTGTTCCTCTAACTTGGAATTAAACTGTTTTATCCTTCTTTACATATGACTCTGTTTAGCACCTCCTCCTTGTACCCTTTATTATATTTATGTTCTTCCCAATTGTTCTTTTTCTTCTGATTTCTTATGAAGCTATTCAGGTCCCAGTCCAGAATCCACTAAGTATTCTTGTGTCTTCTCTAAGAGTGACATTGTTTGAGGTTTTTCATGATCATTTACAAATCTGACTAGCCTTCCATCTTTCTTCTTTATGTATTATGCTTATCCTATGGTTGTAGCTTTTTTGGACTTGATCTATTAGCATGAGCCCTAATCCACTAATCCTCCTTGGGAGGCATAGTTTTGGTATGCACTACTACTTGTATATCATCTTATGTGCATGCAAAGGTTTTCTGGTTTGTATCCAGTTTGTTAATTTCCTGTTAGCTTTCTTCATTTTGTTTTTTCCTTCTAGTCTAGTTGGAGTTTCTTAACCCTAAGGAATTTTTAGGTACAGGCCAGTACCAGACACAAGATAAAGGTGCTATATCTCAAGACCTCCCCTACTATTTTTCCAGATGTTATACATATGGGCAGTTGGTCAGGAACTCTGCTATAGATTTTTTACTGCCTTTGTCACTCTCACCAATATTTGGATGATTTCAGGTTCAACATTCCACATCCTCCATATTTCATGTTTTAGCCACTGATATTTTAAGATCTCCCTTTCATAGTTTATGACATTCCAGTCCCCTGGCACTGCAACTTCCACCAAAAGGTATTTACTACACTCTTTTTCTCTCACTACTATGTCTGGTCTGCATCTTGTTATTCTAATATCAGTTGGTATGATCATATAGGAGGAGCACTTTATCACTGTCTTCTACTCCTTGTGGAATATATTACCAGTGTTTTTTCTATTTCAAATTGTATTTCATATTTTTTTTACATAGTTTTACGTGAATTAGCTTGCAGACTGCATTGTGCCTCTTCTGTGTAGTTTCCTGTGTAAGAACACTTCATACCCAGATAGTATGTACCTCACAGTCTACACATCTCAGTTCCATCCTTACTCTCATATGTCTTTTGAACCACTTTTGTTGTTGTGCTGTCACCACCAGCTATTCATCTTCTGGCCTTAGTGGCCTCCTTACAAAGAATTTCAGTGTTTTGTCCCACTCTATGTATTCTCTACTTAGCACCTCCTCCTTATACACTCTACTAAATTTATGCTCTTTCCAGTTCTTCTTTTCTACTGATCTTTTCCTGTTGTATCTTCATTTTATGGTGTTTTATCTTTTCCACAAGAGATTTATTTTCAGTGTCTTGTAGCTGTTCAGGTCCTATGCCAGTATCTGAGCAGAATGTGTTAACAAATGAGATTTCAGATTCTTTTTGAAATTAGTTTCATAACTGCATTCAGAACATTTAAACAATTTTGTCTCAGAATGTGTCAACAAATGAGATTTTAAACAATGTTTCCAGTTAGTATCATAACTGCATTCAGAACATTTAAACACTTTTGTGTCAGAATGTGTCAATAAATGAGATTTCAGATTCTTTTTTGAATTTGTTTCATAACTGCATTCAGAACATTTAAACAATTTTGTCTCAGAATGTGTCAAAAAATGAGATGTCAGATCCTTTTTCAAATTAGTTTCGTAACTACATTCAGAACACTTAAATGCTTTTGTCTCAGAATGTGTCAGCATATGACGTTTCAGATTATTTTTCCAATTAGTTCCATAATTACATTCAGAACATTTAAATGATTTTGTTTCAGAATGTGTCAACAAATGAGATTCTAGATAATCTTTCCTATTAGTTCCATAATTGCATTCAGAACATTTAAACACTTTTGTCTCAGAATGTGTTAACAAATGAGATTTCAGACTCTTTTGCAAATTAGTTTCATAACTGCATTCAGAACATTTAAATAATTTTGTTTCAGAATGTGTCAACAAATGAGATTTTAGACAATCTTTCCAAATGGTTCCATAATTGCATTCAGAACATTTAAACAATTTTGTCTCAGAATGTGCCAACAAATGAGATTTTAAACAATGTTTCCAATTAGTTTCATAATTGCATTCAGAACATTTGAACACTTTTGTATCAGAATGTGTTAACAAATGAGATTTCAGATTCTTTTTTGAATTAGTTTCATAACTGCATTCAGAACATTTAAACAATTTTGTTTCAGAATGTGTCAACAAATGAGATTTTTGATAATGTTTCCTATTAGTTCCATAACTGTATTCAGAATACTTAAACTTCTTAATTTGAAAGGACATTACACATTTTTTCCTTTTCATTTTATCAGTGCATTCATTTTCAGTAGAGAATACTTCAAGATTTCCTACTTGGGTATTACATGATGAGAGTCTTTCAACTGAGGTTTTGTTTTTCAATTCCTGATTCAGTCCATAACTGTTTGCCATTTTTGTCTCATTACTGAGACCAATACAATGTTTCTGGAAGCATGGATTAGTTTCATGAAAATAAATAAAATTATTTATTTATATTTATATATATATATATATATATATATATTTTTTTATTTTTTTTTATTGGGGTTGGTTAACCTCCTTTGCAACATCTAAGGTCATATGACAGAGGGGACTTACAGCTTTATGTGGGATCTGAACCACGGGTCACTACATAATCTGGGCATGGAGGACAGTCTCCCATCCAACTACTACCCAGACCCAGTGTCGCTTAACTTCACCAATCTCTGGGAAGCAGTGTTACAACATTGGCTATGATGTAGCCCTTATATATATATATATATAAATAACAGATTAGTGTGTAAAATTTGAGTGCACACTTCCAAAATCAAATTTACTGTCCAAAACTAAAAACTGAGTTGGGAAGGAGTTCAGTTTGTTAAAAATATAAAATTTAAGTTTGAAACAATTGGTAAAACACACACACACACACACACAGTATCAACTTTTTAAATCCATAAATCCATATATCTTAAAAACTAATTGTGAAGAATTTTCTCTGATATGCAGTAATACATACGTAGACAGGGTAAAAATATTCTGCTATTTATTAAAAGTCAAACATCTGGGTAAATGTCTACATTTTATAACATTTTGGAATGTTCATGAACAAAATTGAGTCATTTTCACTTCTCAAATGCATAATGAATTGTATTGTTTTGTGGACTTTTACGTTATGCATTAAAGGGGAAATTTGAATTGATCCTTATATTTGGGACTGAGTATTAGCTCTAAATAAATTCCACTAAAGACACCAGTTAAGTATGAGCTTGTGCTAAATTTGTGAAATTTATGTAATTAACTAACTTATCCTTATGACAAAGTGTAATCTAGGCCTTATGGTAAACTTGGCCAGAGAGAGACTGATTATGTAACTAGTCTTGGCATAGGCATAGCTTAAGAGGCAAGAAAATTTTTCTTATGTTGTGAAGGAATGAACAGTAGTGTTGTGGACATTCACCCTTGGCCTGTCCTTCCTATATAAAAGAAAAAGTGAATATTGTAAAATTTTAACATGTGGGCAGAAGCCCACATGAAAGATTCAGGACTTCTAAAAGATTCCTTTAAAAGTGTTGGAAATTTCCACATCACCAGACCACATCTATAAAAGTGAGCCAAACTGAATTTGCATTCATTTCACTTTCCAACTCATCTCAGCAACTGAATTCTGCTTCACTCAACTTTGATTTTCTCTGCCTCAACTAAAGACTTTTAATATTTAATATCACTTGACTTCTGTCACACTCAGCATCCATCCATTTGACCTGCAATTCTCATGATTTCTCATCCATCAAGAACATTTACCCTGCAGTTTTTTCATCCAATGCCCACTGCTTCAGTCACCAGTCACCACTGTATCACTTCAACTCTGAAGTAATTGATAATCTTCCATTTTAATATACACTCAAACCTTGCTAATTCAACACATTTGGGGCTCTACCCCTGTCAAAATACCCAAATTATGGCAAAGTTCCAAAATTTGGATATTTTGTCATTTTGTCAAAATATAGGAGTTTTCCCCAGCGACTTCAGTGGGCAATTTGACTATGAAGAAAATTCAAATGAATTTTTGAAGCTTTGTGAAATAATTGTGATACTGTATTTTGTCAAGCAACATGTTCACACACCTTGCCTTGAGGAAGCCCAATCACAGCATCTCTGGACTATATGATTAAAGATAATTTTTAGTAAATAAATACTCATGTATGAATGTGTTATATATGCCAAAAGGTAACTAGATAAATGGGAAATTTATTTTTTAGCAATAAATACACACAGTATTTGTTCAGTTAATCCATGAATAATTATATTACAATACTAGATAAAAATTATTGTGACCTATTTGTTGCCATGGGTATTGTCACCAGGCAAGTATTTAATGATAGGTACTTTTTATATTTATAATTTTTTTATTTATATTATTTATATAAATATTTATTTATTTACTTTCAAGACAGTTTTTCAGCAGTTGCTAAAAAACTTAATGAAATTAATATGTTGACATATTAATTATTATTGTCCAATGTCCATATATATCAAATGGAGTCAAATATTTATTAATTCAAAAATTTCAGATGGTTTGGGTTCCTCAAAGAAAAAAGCAAAAGCTATTCAAACAATAGAAAAAGCACATCGTTCTTTAAAATGAAAGCTAGAAACAAGTTTAGAAATTGAGATCCCAAGCCCATCAAAAGCTACAAAGTTGGATCATGAAACTCAAAGGTATGAATTTTAAAATGATACGCTATTATTAAGTAGGAATATACCTAAACTAAAACTGAAGCATAAAAACAAAATGTAGGTATTCACCTTTGATAGTAGAAACTAGAAGCACAACTCCCTAAAGATTGGAGATCAATGGGCCCATTAAATCATTTGGAATTCATTTGGTCACAAAATAATTTTTGGTTTAATTTGACTATCTCAAAGAATGCTCATTTTGTTACACTTGAAATCAGTATTATAATCCAAAAAATTTAATATGCACATGTAATTTTTTGTTTATAGCTATTATACATTCATGAATTTGTTTCAGGTCAATGATTCATCTCATGAATGAACTGGTTGAAGCTTTCCATTCTACTGACAGTTATGAGAGGAAACTCAAAATATTGACATTACCTCCATTTACCATATCAAAAACTATAAATCTATTTCAGACAACTGAATATTTAGTTCAGAAAAGCAGAAATATAAAACAAAGACGCAATTATTCCTGAAATTGAACCCATGTCAAAAGGAAAAGTAATAACTAAAGGTACTAAAGATTCTGTTCAGAAATTTTTCAAATCAGGTGAAATTAGTCATTTGTGCCCAGGTACAAAAGACTGCCGGAGTATCAGAAATGAAAGTGGGTATAAAGAACTGTGCAGAAAAGACTGGTGTTAATGAATCTGAAAGAAGCTTTTAGTCTCTATAAAAATAATCCAGATAGTCCCCAAATTGGCTTCTCTAGTTTTGCCAGCCTTCGCCCCAGACATTGTGTTTTAGCTAGAGCTGCTGATACCCATTGTGTGTGTGTATGTACACACCACCAGAATGTCAAAATACAATTCTCAGCTTTGGGTGTCAAAGGGTTGGAATACACAACTCTTATGGAGAAAGCAGTGTGTGATGTCAACAACAGGAATTGCATGATGCAAATATGTAATCTCTGTCCAAAAGAACAAGGTATTAAGAATTTTTTGCTCACTTTTCAAAGTGTTAACGATCCTGAATGTGAGGAAATAAAATATAAACAATGGGTTACTACAGATCGATGCAATATGGTTGAAAAAACAGAATCTGTAGATGATTTTTTAGATTCATTAAGCACAAAAATTGTCAAACTGACACATCATCACTTTAGAGCAAAGAATCAGAGTGCATTTCTAAAAAACTTGAAGAATAATTTAAATAGCCATACAGCTCTAGTTCTTGGTGACTTTTCAGAAAACTACTTATTTGTAGTACAGGATGCAGCCCAAGGTTTTCATTGGGAGAATACCCAATGCACAGTGCATCCCTTTGTGTTATATTATAAGGAACCAGAAAGTAATGAAACAAAATATTCAAGTTATTGTTTTTTATCTCCAAATACAAAACATAACACTACAATGGTTTACACTTTTTTAAATACACTCATACCTATTAGAAAATCCCACCTTCATATCAAAAAATTACATTATTTTACTGATGGATGTGCAGGACAATATAAAAATAATTTCAACTTTGTTAGCATAAATTGTAAACATGAAGATTTTGGGCTGGAATATGAGTGGCATTTCTTTGCCACAAGCCATGGTAAGAGCACTTGTGATGGGATTGGGAGTACAGTGAAAAGATCTGTAGCCAAAGCGAGTATGCAGAGAAGATTTGCAAATCAAATATTAACACCAGAAGACGTGTTTGGATTTTGTTCAAACAATATAAATGATGGCATAAATTTTTTTCAATAAATTCTGAAGAAATTGAAGCTATAGAAAAATTTTTAAGTGACAGATATGAAAAAAGTATGCGGCTAACAGGAACACAAAAATTCCACAGATTTGTACCTATTAATGCAAATAACAAAAACATTTGAATTATCTTCTGATGAAGTTGGTGAGGTGAGGATTATAAGCAAAGCTTTTCTGGGTGAAGATAATGTTGAAGTTAATCCGAAAATAGGAGAGTACATAGTTTGTACTTACAATGATCAGAAATGGTTGGGATTTGCACATTCCTATAATGAGGAATTTGATGACTTTGAGGTTAGCTTCTTGCACCTATCAGGATATAGTGTTTACTATTACTTTCCATAAATTAGAGATACATGCCACATATCAAGAGAACATTTTAGGTTTATTAAGCACACCAACTTTGAAGCCAGGAACAATGCATATTCAATATGTTTTCCCAGAAAATTAGTTGAAAAAACTCGTGTAATTATGAATCAACTTGTAATTTGTGTGTTCAATTTGTATTTTTGCTATTTATTTTCATCCATGTGAATATATCATTTGTAGTTCTCTATTTTAGTCTGCAGACGTAAAAATGTCAAAATTTCACAATGTACATATTTTTTCAATAATTTTTAAAATATCTTGCAACTTGATACCGATGTTTTTTATCATTTGTATCTTTTGACAATTAATGGAAGTTTATAAGTTAAAATTTAAAAAAAAGGGGGTAAAAATTTTCATTATTGTTCTACACATTTGAATGTGGTATCCTTTAATAGATCTCTTCATGCTGATTCTAAAAATGTATAGTTTTATAGGTCTAAAACAAGATGTTTGGGAGTTATTGCCCATTAAAGTTAGGTGGTAAAGTGGGGCCCCCCTTGGGGGACCATATCTCAAAAACTATGGGTCATAGAACTTTTTTATTTTGACCAGTGAAATCAGCACCTGGAAGAACCATATGTCAATTTTCATCAAAATCTGAGTCGGAGTGGTGACATGCATTGGGTGATCTCTCTTGGAATGCCCCTTGTATATCTTGCTATTCACTGTAGCTTTGTTAGTTTTTCATAATAAATGTTTAAAATTGAGATCACTTGCAATCACCCAGTATACAGGGTGGGCCGTAAGTTTCCATACATAGGAAAATTTAAACGTTTGTTTTTATGTTTCAGATACCCTAAGAATATGCGTTTGTAAGATCTTGTTTACTGATGAAGCAAATTTTTACGTCAATGGAGAGGTTAATCGGCAAAACATACGTTATTGGAGTAATGCTAACCCTAACTGGCTGAGTCCGACGAAGATGCAAGGTGCCGGTAAAGTAATGGTGTGGGCCGGGATATGGGGTGACAGAATTATTGGACCAATTTTTGTCAGTGGAAATCTTAATGCCGAAAGGTATCTTAACATGTTGCAAGAAGAGATTTTCCCATCCCTGCTAAACGAGGAAGGTAACTTCCCAGTTTACTTCCAGCAAGATGGAGCTCCACCTCATTATGGTCTTCACGTGCGTCGGTATTTGGATCAGCAGTTTCCGGATGCTTGGATTGGTCAGCGTGGTCCTGTGGAGTGGCCTCCCAGATCCCCAGATCTCACCCCCCTTGATTTCTATCTTTGGGGGCACTTGAAGGCCATGGTGTATCAGGAAAAGATACGAGACATAAATCATCTAAAGGAACGTATCACCAACGCCATTACAAGCATAATGTCAACTGTGCTAATGCGTGTTCATCAACAGTGGGGAACACGTATTGAAATGTGTTTTCAAAACAATGGCAACCATGTAGAGCATATTATATAAATAAAAATGGTTGTCCATAAAAAAGTTTATTTTTCCTATGTATGGAAACTTACGGCCCACCCTGTATATATATATATATAATTATATATATATATATATACACAGTGGTGTAGTGCTGTGGGAACGCATGGGAACGGCGTTCCCTTACTTTTTTTGGTAGACGGAACGGTGTTCCCTCACTATTTCAAATAAATCCGAACTTACAAATCTCTAACGTCATGAAATTTTAATTCCCACCCCTAGAAGAAATATGAGAAAGAATCATTAACTGCTTCATTTCTTTTAGCTTCAACTGAGGCAATGCTAGCCTATAAAGATCTGGTGAAACAGTCACCATGGCATCCCAGTTGTTAACTTTTTTTTAGTTAATCATTCCAGTTGTTAGCTATTTTTATTGATCGTACTGGATGTCGTATATCTAATGACACTGGAAATACTGCATCTTCAACCTTGGAATATATCCTAATATCCAGTGCATATGACCTCAAAATATCCCTGAAATTAGTCAGATTTCAAAAGATTTCCCAGGGGGGCTTACAGTGCCCCTAGACCCCCAGCTGTATGGGCTCGCTGCACTCGCCATTGTCCCCCCCGCATCTGAGTAACACTTTCAAAATGCATTCCCTCACTTCTTTATTTAGCACTACACCACTGTGTATATATGTATATATATATATATATATATAGGGCCGGATCTAGAAGTTGCGAGGCCCTAGGCCTATATATATATGAAAATATGGACTTAATTATCGGTACTATACCAGCAATATTAGAATCCCGCATAGACAGAACTATGCCAGCACTTAAAAATTAAACCAAACCAAAATAATCACGCATGGAAATTGTATAAGAAATATAAATAAACCATACAAATAAGTACAAATTATAATATGAATCAAGATTTGTATCGAAAATATAAGAATGATTTCTAAGATTTATATAGTAATGACTTTCCATAGTATACAAACGTTTTTCATATGTGATGTATAAGAGATGTTGACATTTCATTTTTTTATAATAGTGAGCGATCGACTTATCAGGCTAAATATTAATGCTTTAATATTTGGTTCAGATGCTCCTTGAATATTACAGCAATGCTTTTCTACTTTTCTTCGAGCTAAACTCTTCAATTAATTGAGAATAATCTAATGAATTTGTTATGTCATTTTCTATTGATAACATAGCTAATGATTGCAATCTCACTTGAGACATGGTGGAACGCAAATATGTTTTAATAAGTTTGAGATGCGAGAAACTTCTTTCAGCCGAAGCAACAGTAACTGGGATGGTTAATACTAGTCGAAGTGCAACATAAACATTAGGATAAATCTCACTTAGTTGTTTTTGCACTATATAAACAAGGGCATTTCCGAGATCTGTTTTCTCAGGTATAAACCTGCAAAGTACTTTAAGTTCTTCATAGAGTTCTAAATCATTAATATCACTTGAACAGAACGCTCAAAACGGCTTGAGCGAGGCCCTAGGCAATCGCCTAGTTCGCCTATAGCTAAATCCGGGCCTGTATATATATATATATATATATATATTATATATATGTGTGTGTGTGTGTGTGTGTGTGTGTGTGTGTGTATATATATATATTAGGGTGGAGCGAAAAATACTTTTTTTCTAGGATGAAGTTCTAATAGGGATTAAAAGTTGCATTTAGTGGACGATATATATCTGCCAAAATATGAGTTAATTTGTTTAATATTTTCAGCTGCCACCAGGGGGCTAAAGTTAACACAATTTTGGGTAAAAAGGAAAAAATGCTTCTATTTTAGGTTTATCAAACTATTATAAAATTTTATCTTAGAATTATCTAATAGTTTGATTAAGATTCTTAAATGATAAGAATTCGTTTTGTAAAAATGCCTTTTCATATGCTTAATATCTTCAGCTGCCACAAGAGGGCTGAAGTTAACTTAAAAATGACAATTAAGTATGATTCTGTATTTACTTGAAAAAGGGAACAGTAATAAATTAGGATGTCTCTCCTCCTTTATACTGGCTTAAGACAGTTAAGAAACGTTATTTCATGCCTTAGCTGAGTTACCACCCTTTCCCCAACCAACCTCCCTCTAGAAAGGGTTCTTGCTGAAGACTATTTAGTAATTTGCTTTTGTGTCAAATTTTGGCTGTTTTTTCCTTGATTCTAATGTAGCACGAATCCAACCACTTGATGCATCTCTCTACGGCTTGTGTATGACATGGAAACTGAAATAATTCTGAATGAAGAGTAGTACCATGTTTGATGCATGATTCAATATCATCAAGAGAAACTCCTTTGGTTATCGGTGGTTCTGCTATCTGAAAATCTTGCCACATAATGAGATCTCTATAGTCTTTGACATAAAAATTTATTTCTGGCACCTTAAAATACCTGATAACATCTGTTTCTTGAATGCATGCCCTTGCTTTTATGATACGCCTAAATCCCAACTGACGCACATGCTCCCTTTCATCAGCTATCATTGCAATGAGAATGTTTTCTTGATTTGCGTAATATGCATTTCGCTGAATGACTGAGTCATGTACTCTCCTAAGCTCTTCACAGAGATACCAGCTTCTTGCAATCATATGCCACATATGTTTAGCACCATATTGGCATAATGGTTTACGCTTTATCTGAAACCACATTGGTGCGTATACCCTAACAATGAAAGTAGCTAATTCTTGTAAATTGCCTGAATGATTCTCTGTGCTTGCATATAACCGCAGAGTCCTGTTTGCTGTGGTGAGCCACCTTGAATGTGATATATTGCCTGGACTCTTATGACTAAGACTCTTTGAGAATGTTCCACTTGATATAGCCTTGTGAATTTCAAGAAGGTATTTCTGGTCGGTACTTATGTCATCTACATCAATTTCACACATGTCCTCTTGAATTTCAATGGGTTTGAAGTTAACTATGGGAAGCTTTTCACAGTCTGAAAGTGCTCGGCCAATTTCTCCTGAAAATGCTCTTGGTCCAGTAGTGGTACCATCCAAGTGATGAAACAGATGGCACAATGGAAGTTCATTAAGGTGTAAAAGGCATATCAGCCACTGCAATGGCTTATTAAAGGCTTCTTCCAGTAATCTTATTGTGCCTCCAATACTACCAGTGTTAACCACTGTCGAATCACAGCCAACTGCAACGATGTTCCCTATATCAACATTCCTTTCTTTCAAGCAATTCACTAGCGCTGTGCAAATGTATTTAGCTTTGCCACTGGAAGGTGTCACATGTACAAAGTAGAGAGAGTGTGGTTCAGATATTATGCTGATATGCTCTTCGTGTTTGGTTCTTTGGTGGTTAGAGCCATCACTCTCCTGGACTTGAATCATTGTTTTATCCTTTCTGCCATCAAAGTATAATCCCCGCATGGTTTTTGGCTCCTATCTGTTGTAGTTCCTTTCTCTGTTTTTGTCTTTCACGTCTTAGCTTACTTCTGTCTATAATATTCCCTTTGTCTTCGGGAGTAACAATTTTAAGATCTGCCAATACTGCAGAAGCAATAGCAGCCCCAGCTCTGTCCGACATTTTAAATCTATCACAAGTAATTGCTAATGAAGGCAGTGGCTCACGCATCTGTTGTTCTGATATTACATATTGAGTCGAGGTTGTATCTTCCTCATTATCTTCAGATATCTCTTCTAGTTGTTGAAGTTCACTTGTCTCTGTTTCGATTTGTAAGTTGGACGTATTGGTTATAGCAGCACTAGTTGTTTGTGAGGATTCCAGACGTGCTTTTTCCATTTCCTTTCGATGTTCTCTTGCTTGTAATCGTCTTGTGTGTGCTATGTCAATGCTTCCTATCACCATTATTCTGCGTGTTCGTTGGTCATTTAAAAAATCCTGCTCTTTTGGAGGGACTTTCTTACTCTTTTCACATGAGCATCTCCTAAACTCCTTACATTTGCAGGTGCAGATGTCAAACAAAGTGCATTTTGAAGAGTTTTCAAATTCTTCAAGCTGATTTTTGTACTTAGGCTGATCCTTGCGTGACTTGTATGGCTTTAATAAGGACCTGTATTTATCATGGTACACTCGCATCATCTGTAAAACGCGTGTATGTGAAACTATTGGCAAAGAGGCCTTCTTCCAAATATTTTCTACCTTTTTGGAAACTGCCTCTGCTATTTCAGAAAATGAAGGCTCCTTGTTATTCATCTGCTCCTTCACTAAATGTTTTGTGAACAGGTAATCTTTCATAATGCAGTTATAAGTTGGTAGTTGCATATAACTCATCTCACAAGGTACTTCAAATATGGCACACTTCATATGTTCTCTAGTGAAATGTTTATATTTAGTATTTGATGCCATAATATTTTTAAGAAAAATTCACAATCACAAAATATCCTGTAACATCAAAACATTATATAATTAATATATATAATATATTTTATAAGTATATATAATATATTACATAAATATATAATATATTATATAAATAAACTAAAATTATATAATACATTATAACAAGCATTTTATAATAAAATCAATATTATCTCTATATAAATCACTTTAAAATAGTTTTATAATATTCCGATCATATTAAAAAACTCTCCGATCAACTGAGCGACTAGGCCTACTACCTAAGAAGACAAGTGTTAACACACTGTTCGAATGACTCACAGAAAGAAATTCCTTCACACCAAAACCCTCCCCCACAACCCTCCCCAACAACATTCAGTTTAGTCTCAACATGACTCAGTTACTCTAAATTGTGTTAACTTCAGCTCTCTTGTGGCAGCTGAAGATATTAAGCATATGAAAAGGCATTTTTACAAAACGAATTTCTATCATTTAAGAATCTTAATCAATCTATTAGATAATTCTAAGATAAAATTTTATAATAGTTTGACAAACCTAAAATAGAAGCATTTTTTCCCTTTTTACACAAAATTGTGTTAACTTTAGCCCCCTGGTGGCAGCTGAAACCTTTAAACAAATGAACTCATATTTTAGCAGGCATATTTGGTCCACTAAATGCAACTTTTAATCACTATTAGAACTTCATACTAGAAAAAAAGTATTTTTCGCTCCACCCTAATATATATATAAGGTTGGTCCAAAAAAAAACAAAAATGAAAGTTAAATTTTTCTTTTTCCTCAAGGTTATCTCAATTTCATATTAAGAAAGGAAAATCAGCATCAGCATCCACATGATTGTTGAAGAACAAAAGACCTGCAAGCACTTTAGAAACGTACCAGAGATGCCATTTAAACACCTTGAGTGCAACTTCAGCCAAAGCTCTATTTGGGCAAGTCTCCAGGAAACACACAAGAGCTGGGTCATTCCCTGGGGCTCTCATCCCCAAGGGTGCTTCCTGCCAATGCCTTGCATGAATGAGGTCTATGAAGAGGCAAATTTCTTTCAACTCCTTCTCCTGAGCAGAGAGCTTCAGTTGCTTTTGGAATAGGGAAAACTTCAAAGTGTAAATGGCCCTTACCATCCAGTGAGCCTGATGAAGGGCTCCTGGAACTCTGAAGCTGATCAATCTTCCCAGATAAACTTCCACCAAGAAAAACTAGACAAAGATGAAGGAGCTCTTTGTGGTCATCTCTTGGGAAGATGCTCTTCTGAAAAGTCTCAGAGAACTCAACCATCTCCTGCCAGAGGTTACTTAAGTTGCCAGCAAGAGTTCCACTCCCACCATCCGAGTAAAGTTGTCCTTTTTGATGAGTGACCAGTGATCCTTGAAACACTTTAACAGTGGGATGTCTGGTCCCCTAGAAGCACCAAAAGTACTAGAGACATTCATATGTAATGATGACAAGCAACCCAAGTCAAAGAGCTACCAACAACCCTCTTGGTAAGAGAGCAAGCTCTAGATATGAGCCTGGTGTTCAATGCTGTTGTGTCAAATATGAGCCCCCAGAACTGGTTTCACAGGCCCAATTCATCCAATATCCAGAGCCAGACATTGGCTTGTGCTTGTCCCATTCCCTGAGAAATGAGAGGAACACTGAGAAGTTTCTCTTCCCCAGCAACAAGGATTGCAATGCAGTCACTTTGCTCATTCTCATGCATGATGGATGGAAGCAATTTCCAATCCCAGTGAAGAAGCAAGGGAGAGTCCATGGAGAATATAGCTTTCTCAGCATTTGCAACCTACTGGCAAGTCTTCATCCACAATTGGTAAATTGTACTGAGGGAGACTGGATATCTCATCCAGGTGCTGGTTAAGGGCCTTGGCTGTCACTACAATGATAAATGTTGCAGTTTGATCACTTATGTTGACACAGTCAAGGGACATGGCCACCTCTTTTGAGACAAGACCCAGTAAAGCCTAAAGCTTAAGGGCCAAATTAAGTAAAATAAATAGTCCAGCTTCACAATTATTTGTCATTGTAGACTGTAAGACCAATGTATTTATTTTATTATTAACCCTTTCTTTCACTGTGTATTTGGTTGGAAAGGCTGATTCCTTATAAAGTACAGTTTTCCACTCGAACAAAGTTTTTAATATGACCTTTCGTATTACTTTTTCTGTAGGATTTAACCATGTAGTTTTTGAATCTAGCAATTAAAATAATCTAATCTTGCAATTTATAGGAAAAAAAAATTGATTTTATAAAGAAATCATGAAAATTTCTTAAGAAGTTGCATAATTTATAATAAATGTCATTTTTTGAACATAATGCTAGGCTTAAATTTAGACTTGATATCATTAGGATAAATATGGTACGAAAGGTGAAATACAGATTTTATTATTATAACAAAACACAGAAAATAGGAAATATACTAATAAGAATGCCTTTACATGGATATCACTAACATTTACACGATTTTTTGAAATTTTTGTGTGTGGTAAATTTCAAAACAGGGTATGACACACAAAGGAGGATTTTCAATGCATGATTTGCAATAATAGCTGGTCTGTTTTTTATAATCACCTTTGCATTTTTTCTTATATTGGGCAGGCATGATAGAGCATACCTGGCAATTAGGTTTGCGCTTTTTACTTTCAAATCTGGAAGGGAAGTGCCTTTCTTTCAATCTGTTGTAGCATATTCTTGAAGTTACTAATGCTACCTCAATAATAAAGTGCCAAATCATTTGATAGCATTTCTTTGCTTTCCTGTTGAAGGGTATGTGGAGCACAATTGGTCAAATTTATCAACACCTCCCATATATTCATTGTACAACACCTGGATATTTGGCATGTCAACTAACTGATCACCCTTTTTAGACATGACTGTAACCTTTGTTGTTCCAAAGTCCCATACAGTTCCTATCATATTGACCCTGCCATGTACATACCACCATGGTTTCATCTTGATTTCTCCAAATTACTGGGAGTTCACCCTGTTTTTGTTTTATTTTATTCAGGCCAGGTGGCAACCCTTTATGATTGGCTTGAACAGTTCCACAAGCACCTGTGTTTTGTAGCCTCAAAGCTTCATACAGGTTGACACTAGACTACAAATTATCTAGGAACACAATATCACCTTTGTTTTCAAATCCTCCACGTAGAGTTTAAACAACTGTACTCCCTAACCCCCCCTTAATATGTTTTCTGTATCTTTACCTGTATACATTGAACCTCAACAAATAACCCTGTATGAGAATCACAAAGCGACCCTATTTTTATCCCCCATTTTGCTGATGGCTTCAATGGCAAAATTGCTTGAAAAACAGATGCCCTTTGAATCTTACCATTGTTTCATCAACACATATTTCTCTGTTGCTATTGTACACAGTAGTGTATAAATCCTTCACCATATCTAAGACTGGTCTAATTTTATATAGCATATCAAAATCATCCTTATCTGCATTGTCAGCAAAATGAATAAATGAACGTATTAGCTCATAATCATTCCCACTAAAAACTGCAGAAAAACCCGGCATTTTGGTCAAAAAGAATTTATCAGAAAAATATGATGGTGGAGTTGGCTTTTTCACTAGGCCCATGGCAATCTCAACTGCAATAAAGGCTTTTACTTCTTCAGGGGTAATGTAATGTCATGCCATTTGTGATATCTTGATCTAGGTGGTAATGTGCCCATCTTTTCAATCATATCCTTTGCATATTTGTTTGTTTCCCTACTTACATGCTCATATATTTCATCTGGAAAAAGCCTCTTAAACCACTGGTACACACTACACTTATCACCTATCACTATGTTCTTATCTACAAAGTTCATTACCCCTGTCACTTTATCTGGGTTTGGTTTCAGCACATCTTCAACCTTTGACCATACAAAGTTAGGTTTAGTTAATGTCACTGTGCTGGTTGATGGGCCAACTGTTGAATCAGTATCATCTGGATCACTTATGGTCACTTGCTGGACATCTTCCTCATCACTACTTACATTTTCTAGGAGACTTGAGTCATGTAACCATCATCCTCTGAGTCTGATGCAAGTATCAGCTGATCCATCTCCTCTTGCAACTGATGGTGAACTGAGAGGGTGAAAGAAAAGAGAAATTAGGGATAAAGAACTTGTTAGACCCATATTTACATTATAACAACCAAAATAAAAAAAGGATTTGACTACCAATACATATAATGGATAAATATTATACTAGAATTCACAGTAATATATTGTAATTGATAAAAAAATTCATTTTACTTACATATATTTAGAAAATAAAAACCATAACTTTACCCATTTTATTGTGAAAATGGAGAAAAGTCAAGTTATTCTGCCCCCATGCACAGCAAGCTCGTGAAAACAGCTGTTTTGGCAGACTGACAGGAGTTGCTTTCAAGTACTCTCAGTTGCCCAAATCAAATTAAATTGGGTAACTGGCAACTCCAGCAAACTCTTGATACTTTAGTTGAATATGGCACAAAAGAAAACATTTTTTGACAGTCATTAACAAAAGTCAAACATGGCAGTTAAATACAAAAAATAAAATGCATTTGACTATAGTCAAATATGGCAGTGAAAAGGTTAATTAATGAAGGTTATTCAATTCAATTCATTATTTTATTATTCAAATTTAGCTCAATTCTCAACATTTCCTGAGTGGAAATAATATTACTATTTGTCAGGTGCAGGAAGTCATGATCATAAAAAAGTACTCTACCTGCTTCCCTTCAATTCCTATCTTTGTGAAATATTTTGTAACCTACCATTTCAAATTCTCCTACAAATCCTTTGATTCAGAAATTCCTATGATGTCAAAGTTCTCAGTTTTGACCAGTACTATAAATTCCATTAGTTTGTTTCTAACTGACCTAGCACTGAATAGCACAATCTTAAGAGATTTTAAGTTATTGTTTCTCCTATTTGACAAGTCATTTCCTAAAGCAGGTAAATCAATTAATACTAAGGGGGGAGCTTGTTCAGACCTACAGTAGTTCACTAGAAGTATTAACTACTGGTGGAGTAGGATTAACTAATGGGAGAGTAGGATCAATTACTGGTTGGGGGGGGGCTAATTTAAAAAGATTGTACAAGTTAATATTCAGAAGCTCAGCATATTTCTTCTTATCCTTTTGATTAAAATGAATTACATCTGAGCCAAAGCATTCCATTATCAAAATGTAGGCCAAAAATTTACAAACTTTATTCCTTTTTTCCTGAATGTGTTTTCTGTAATTGGATGTCTGTCATGTGTATGTGTCTGCCAACTCTTTGAATGTCACACATATTCAACTAAGGTCTCCTACTGTGAAAGGTGTTTATGTGGCAAGTATATTTTGAGATGTGCCACCACAAGAGCAGAGAAAATCTTTCTGGTGAGGAATGTCAATGGAGGATCCCTGTATCTATCCTCATGTACTTGTCCCTCATGGAGTATGAAAGTGTTTCATGGGTCATCACCTGTTGTTGCAACTACAGCAAATTCAAGAGTCTCCTACTTAGAGGTCTTTATGAGGGCAAGTGATAAAAAATGAGTTGCTCAATGGTTGACCATGCTGTGTGTGGCACAAAACAGTCAGAGGAATTTCTCTCAGGTCAGGGAAGAACTACAGTAAGTATAGGAGGAAATTTTTAAACAAACAAAGGAGCACTGGTCCAAAGGGTACCTCCAACTTTGTTTTTACTAATTTATACAGAGCTTGTAGAGAAGTTTAAGCACATCACACAGTCAACTAATTATTATAATAGTCCATGAGCCAGAAGGCTTGATTGGTACCACTTGGGGGAACAAAACATCCCTCATACCAATGATGATGGATGCTAAGTAAATAATAAAAATGCTTGCTAGATATTTCAAAAGAGAGGCTTTATTGTTTTATCAGCATTTTAAGGGTAATTTTTTACTATCAGTCCAGTCTCTTCAATTCCCATAATTTATAGATCAATGGATTCGTTATTACACCAGGAATGCGATTTGGATAGTCTCAAGTGAGGGAACTGGCCCAAAATTAAGTTAGGACGAAGTTTGTTTTGGGGTATAAGTGAAAAAATACCCTAAAATGCAGGTAATTCCTTCAGTAGAGACTATCTAGGGCGCATTCGTGATGTAAAAACGAATCCATTGATATATAAATTATGGAAATTGTAGAAACAGCCAACATGAGTGACCTAAAAGGTATATATATACATTTATATATATGTAGTAAAACGAACACTGTATATATTATATATACCGTAAAACTATACTAACCTATACTAACCTAACCTAACCTACCTAACCTAATTTTAGGTACTACTATTACCTATGGCAAGGAAATGCTTTTCTGTTTTTATCAAACACACACGTATTACCACAAACAATACCTTCCTTGTTTTTCTTAGGACAAATAAATTCTTTTAGCAATACACTGTGTTCTACATAAAAATTCAATGCAGCCTCTTCATCATCAAAAAATTTGCATGAAATTAAACAGTTAATAATTACAACTATCACAAACTGACGCCATCGTGACACTAAAATCTTATGAGTTCAGGTCAAACCCCCCAATTTTGTTAGTGGTACCTTACTAACCTTTGTGGGATCAGCCATTTTATCACTCCCAAAAACATGATCCGCGATTTTATCGCTCAAAAAAATAATTTCTTAACATTAATTTTATAGCTTTAATCGGCATTTGCCTTCATATTGTACTTAATAAAAGTTGTTTAAAAAATGTAAAGAGTCTTATGGTAAACTTTATTTTCAGTTTCCAGAGACCGGACTGATAGTAAAAAATTACCATTTTAAGTTTGCACCCAATATTGAAATATTGGGCACCTATGTTTGATGAAGATTTACACTAAAATACTACCAGATACAGATGACCAGCAAGCATATTTGGAAACTATAGATTATAAGCTTTCCAAAAAGCATTGTTTCGTCTGGTTTGCCTTAGTGGTACCAATTGGCCAAAATTTGGGGTCTGGCCCACAGACTATAAGGCTTAAAAGTACTGCAGTACATATTCTTATTAAAGTCTTTACTAAAACTATTATTATTTACACAATACAGTAAAACTTCTGAATACTGAAAGCTCTAAACAAGGGACTCATTTTGGTATATGGAATATAATGAGAAAAATACTTGGTTAAAACCACCCAGTACATAGTTCAATATCTACCAACCAATCCACAGAGTTAACCCAACCATGTTAGGATTGTACTAACCATTTAATGTTACTAGAAAATATTGTAGTATATTTTATTCATTTATGCCTTAGCATTGCCTTATTTATTTATGTTTTCTTACAGTTAAAAACTTTCAAGCTGAACCATTTTCAGATAAGAAGCTACCAGAAGATGTAACTGGAAATGGATCTTTCCCAGAGGATCACAGGGTGACAAAACATGCAACACTGAGGGGGTAATAAATTTGTAATATTTATACAAGGGGCAAAGTACAACTGAAAACATGAAAATTGTCTTGGCAAATATACATTCACTCAAACAAAATTTTATACCTGAAAGGACTTATGAATTAAAGGATGACTTCAAATGGCTCAGAAACACCTTGAACAATGCCAAGAAAACTGAAAAATTTGGAGTGCTGCATAGATAAAGAGATACAAATCAATGGCTATAACATACTATGAGCCAACAGAATAGAGAAAGGAATAGGTGGTTGTGTTATATATAGGGGTATGCAACAAGGGGGTGGGGGTTAGCCCCCTAAGTTGCATAAGGGGGGGTGAGGGTTTTTTGGAGGGGAGAGGGAGAATGACTCCCCCCAAAGGGGTAACCCAACGTGTCTTCACCATAGGCGAGTTTGTGAAGCCAAAGGCTCTGCTTGTAAGCGTGTAATTTTTAAGTCATCATGACATCCATCACATGAGAATGGAAATGGGTTCTAAGATAATGTACACCATTTTTGATCAATTATGTACTACCATGTAGGTTTCAAATCAAGATAAATACCATATAGGACTTCAAATATCTTTATGAAACTGCTTCCATCTTTCTTTTTTAATCATGACTGAAATACTTTAAGAAAATTTATATTTTCTAATATTAAGGTAATGCAGTACAAATTTGAATGCCACTTTTAGATGAACATGTAAAAGTAAAACTAATTCCATCCTTACATCTTTTATGCAGTCTTCCTCCACTACACCTTTTTCACAATTTTACATTCTACATTTACATTTTTACATTCTACAGGGTGTTCCATTTAAATGGAACCATAGGAAGTAAGTCTTTTTTTTTCACATTTGTGAGGGTAAATATAATAAAGGTAATAATAATAAGGGAATAAAGGTACCAATATCCTTTCCAATCTTTATTACTCCCTATGGTTTCATTTAAATGGAACACCCTGCAGTTTTCATCTCGTGTATTAACACTTTCCATGTATGCATTAAACATCCCTGTCAGTCATTCTCCAACATTAGTACTGAACCAGTCACTCAATTCACCTTAACACTTACAAAAGCATTATTACTCACACAAGAACTGCTCAGTCTTTAACAACTTTGCACTAACACCACACATTCTAAGCACTTCATGAGGCAAATTTATTTCCTTCAGGATATGCTTTCTTAAATCCATAAATGGCCTACCTTTAAAGAAAGTTCAGAAGCAATTACTCTTTGTCAAACCTATTTTGAAAATTACTTTGTGAAGGATTGAATATTTTAGTATTTTATTTTTCTTTGTTTATCTTCTTAATTTTGGGATAAGGTTAATATTTTTTATGATCCTAGGGCTGTCTTTCATGACTACATACTCTGATATTTTAATTTATTTATTTTCCTTACCTTTTTCACTGAAGGGCTTCCAACATTCTTCAGGTCACAATCACTGACTTCCTTTTCATAATCATTGATGTCTAATGGATCATCTTTCACAGAAATATCCATCAATTCATTTTTGATAAGCAAACTCTGAAATTAACCAAGTACAGTATCTAAGATTAACTGAAGAACAAGTTTCATAGGTTCATTCTAGGATAATATGTCTTACTCTCTCATATGATCTATTAATGAAAGTTGTAGGCTAAATTACTCTCAAAATCCAAAGTTAAAACTTAGCTATTTATGGAGTTAAGTAAAAATGACTTATAAACCATCTGGAATGCACTGGAACTTGAGAGAATAAAAATAGTTTAAATGAAAGAAATACTGAAGAAATTATATTTATCACAACTTTTAAGAATAAATTTTATCTTCAGATACTCTTTTGGGATCACAAATCTACCAGTTAAACTATAGCTATATGAAATGCATGGGAGTTCATTTACATAATTATCAAGGTTATTCAAAACCTTCCATTACCTGCCCTTCAGGAGTGAAGTTTTCATTAACTGCTACTTCTTCAAAAAGACTTCCTTCATATGATTCACACTTCTCCTCTTTAATTTCAACTTCTTCAATTTTAATGCTCAACTTTTCTTCATTGAAATTTAATTCTTTTGAATCATCATCCATTTTCAAACTTGTCTAAGTCACCACATTTATGATTTTTTATTTATATAATTGAGGGTCTGAAGTGACAAATGAATAAAAACCATTAATTCAGATGTAGTGTCCACGCATCTCAAATACCTTGAGCCTTGATTTTGGCTTTCTTCTTCCTCTATGGGAGGAACATTTTTGCAGCATTCAACCCTTGGCTCCTACTTCCTGCATAAATATATATATAATACAGCAGCATGTAAATTTTGCAGTCATCCAGTCATCCAAGATGACCAAAACTTGTGCCAAACAACCAAAATAGGAGTAGCTGGTTGTCCTTCGGACTACCTCCCTTGCTAACTTCATACATGTAGATTGTAGATAGTCTAATTTTAAAGAAAGCAGCTTATAATTGCTACAAACAAATAACACTAATACTGTAAGTAGTTGTGGTACTTGAAACCTGTTCATATCAGATCTCTGTAGTAATCTGCTGTAACACAGGTGGAATTTCATGCATAGTACAGTGAAATCTACTTAAACAGGATCCAGGTATTCAGGATCTATGGATAAATGGGATAAATTTTTAAAAACATTCCTTTTCAAATGAAATTTATTCGGATAATTAGGACTACTCTCTGCTTAATTAGCATTCTAGAATGGGTCAGTGCTCTTTCACTTTCAAATGAGACAAGTAAAACCAAGTGAGCCAGGGCTGGATCATGGGTTCAGGGGGCCCAAGGCACATTACGTAAAGGGGCCCTAATAAAAAACAGACAAATCAGAACATCATTTATTATCATATTTCATCATATTAACATCATTTTATTTCAAAAACACCAGTCTCAATTAGTGGGATTTTCAATCCTTGTTGTCTAAGAAAGCATCAATTGTGCGATCAACATCGATTTTCTACATGACATCACTTTCAATGCTGTGTGACCAATGCTGAAACTCTGCTATCACGCATCATTGAGCATAACTTGTTTTTGATGAGCACCAGTTTGCTAAATGAATGCTCACTGAAAGCATGTTACCATTGGCTTTTTTATTGGGACTACCCATGAAACTTTGTTTTATTGTACTTTTATGCATACCTAACCTATGTAATATAACATAACTAGTCTAATGAATAAAAAAGCAGACCTAATTGAGGTATTCAAAATATTAAATTTATTAAAATTATTATCACCTCTAACTAAAATAAGAAAAATAATCTCAAATAGAGAATTAAAAAATGTTTCATTAAAAATTTCAGAAAAATTTGCTTCTCTATTGGGATTAGAAGCAGAAGTTTAGTTTTCAAGTTTGCGAATTTAATATAAACAATCATTAAAACAGGATAGGTGAAAGCAAAAAATAAGCTTGCTTTTTTTAAAATTTGTGATATTTTGTTGTGACAAATATTAGTGAAGTAGGGGCTTTGCACTCAATTTTGAACTGGGCCCCCCAAAATTTTAGTTACACCACTGCTTGCATTTAATTAACTAAGTGTCCCAGTTTGAGGAAAGAAAATTATGGTAAGCCTATTATTAAATATATATTAGTTAAATATAATTATTAAATATATATTAATTAAATTATTAAAAAATATTAACTTATTAGACATTCAAAAAATGAATGAATAGTAATTGAACAATGTTATCACAACTATCAGTGATAATTTATCAAAAATATTCACTAACACTAAAAAGTGCGCAGTATAACCATAATCACATGTAGATTCACCTAAGCAACATTGCCAATTACACAGCTCAACAAAAAAATTTTTTGTTTCGTTGCCAAGGAAATTCGTACGAATTTAGGGTATTTTGGGGTTGCTGAATTCCAAAACGAAAGTAGTTTTTCCGATTTGGCTCTAGTTCTTGATATAATGAATACCCTCAATTAATAGGAAACGTAACCATAACGCGTGCATATGGGAAACTACCGGAACATTCTAGATGGTGAGACACGCGAATATTCTTAGTGTTTACTCCGCGATCATTCTAGAATATTCCCTCTCCGTATATAAGTCATCGGCCACCCAACTAGTAGTCAGTTGGCAGTGGAGCGGTACGTGTTGTCTGTTGTGTTTTTCGTGTTTCTCGTCCATGTAATGTATTTGTATACATGTACTTAGTGTACATAAGTCAAATGAAATGAACTTATAATTTTATTTTCTTCTTTTTTCAGAGAAATATGAGTTCTTCACGAAGAGGCTGCTTAAACAATCCTAATGTATTCTGCTACATTTGCGGCGAATACACTCTGCAAAAACAAAGAAAAAACATCACAGACTTTGTAAAGCAAGCTTATCTTGCGTATTTTGGCGTGGCGCTTGGAGACCAAGACAAGTCATGGGCTCCCCATAAGGTTTGCAAAACCTGTGTAGAATGCTTACGACAGTGGAAAAATCAAGAAAGGAAAAGTTTAAACTACGTGTGCCTATGGTGTGGCAAGAACCGAAAAACCACCACGACGATTGTTATTTCTGTGTGGTTAATGTGAAAGGTTTCAATCGATACAAGAAACTCAAGTGGGATTATCCCAATTTGGAATCAGCAAGGCGACCTGTGTCACACAGCGAAGATGTTCCCATACCAGTGTTTACCACACTGCCCGACCTTCCGTTGTCAGAATTTGAAGAAATTCAGGACTTAGGTGGTAGTAGTGGAAGTGACTATGAAGGAAGCATTTCAACACCTCAATGCAGCGCCGGGCTTAGGATATTTCGGCCCTGTGCAGAGTATACTGTACGGGCCCCCCCATGACACAAGTCAAATTGTTTTTCATTGCTAATCATTTTATTTTAGTAGATTGTTAACAAGTACAAGTAAAATTTAACTATACAAGTGCACCTGTAACAGAATACCAACAGACCAACAGCCTTTACTATTATTACTACTTATTACTTTATTATTATCAAATATTTAAACTATCATAAGAGGTTTCAACCAGCGCCGGCCTTAGGATATTTAATTAGGAATAGGATAATTCAATTTAATTAGGATATTCAACAAAAGTAAATACAGAAAATAAAGTTTATAAATATACAAAAAAGAAAATAACTTAATCAACTATAGTGATATGAGTCGTTTCTTATTGTGTCATTTTTTTTGTCATTTTTTTTTGTTTAAAACGAAGATAGTCTGTTTTTTTTTGTTTTTTATTGTTTTAAACTTATTCCATATTTTTCTTCCTTTAATCTAATAAGTATATTAGTATTACCTATAATTTTCTATACTACCATGCTTATACGGTTATACCTAGTACTGTATATATAGTCATCTTTTAGAAAAACTGAATCACGCAAAAAGTATATAATAGAAAGGAAAAACAAACCCTCATTTTTTATATGTATATATTTTTTAACTAGAACATAAAACATTCTTCCTCGTTTCAAACAATATACATAATTGTGATTGGCAAGAGTACCAGTATATATATTCCAGATAGAAAAAAAAATATTCACCTTTTTTGGAACCTTTTTGTTAACCTAATGTTGTTTAACCTTCATTTCCATGGAAGAATCATCACTAGATTGGGTAGAACATATATGCTAGTTTCAATATCACAGGTACTGGTATAATATACATAATAAAAAATACATAATATGGTATAAAACAATATATATAATTGTGATTGGCAAGAATACCAGTGTGTGCGTGTGTATATATATATATATATATTCCAAATAGAAAAATAAAAAAAATTAAAATATTCATCTCTTTCTTTAACCTTTGTGTTAACCTAATGCTGTTCAACTTTCATTATCTGATTCTATTTCCATTGAAGAATCATTATCACTAGATTGATTAGAGCATATAGTTTTAATATCACAGGTACTGGTACTTATTGCAGATTTGGATGTTGACGAAGCCAATGTAGTATGGAAAACTGATGAGTGGGTAGTTGGGAGGTAACGAAAATGGTTCACTGAGTAGGTAGGTAGTTAATCTAACAATTATTAAATTCCTTTTATGTCAATAACTGGGTGGATGAAACCAATTGGTTGCTCACCAGAGTTATTCTCCACACTAGTATTTATATACTGTGTGAGAAGAGCGTGCTCGGTAATAAGAGATTACCGCTCAACCAACCGAGGAAAAAACCAAGACAAGGCTGGTGGAAAAAGCCCCGCGAAGAGGAGAACAAAGGAGAACGAAAACGAGGAACAGGGCGGAAGGACGGAACTGGAGGAGGGACGAGAACAGACAACGAAAAAGATCCCCACCAGCAAGTACGCTCTCGACAATTACACAACCGGAGAAAAGAGACTCTCTAATAACTAACAGTAAGTGACTAATTGTGTTTTTAACCCAGCAAATTAATCACATTAAATTAAGCTGGGTCAGACAAGTTAGGCCTACATTGTGGCCTAAGACCCAGCATCAACTCATAGCTTAACAAAGGTGAAGGTAGATTGCCCTAACCTAATTTGGTGAGGAATCCTACTGTGGACCTCAATTTATCTGCCCGCTCTGGACCATTTCCAGAATCTCTAGGCTGACCCCTCTAGGCTAGACTTGATCTACTCTATAGTTAGACTGGAGATATAAGGGGTGGGTTAATTGTGGACCAATTCATACAGAGCATTTTTCGCAGTAGCACCATGTTTTACTTCACTTTCTTGGAATTTTGCATTTTGGGATATAAATACTAGCTTTGCTGCTCTGTCTGTGCTTAATCGGTTTCTTTTGCCTGTATGGATATTACTGTATGTGCAAATGATCTCGGAGGTAATGAAAGGGCGAAATAGAGGTGTCTGAGTTTGTGTAGGTATATATGTGAGTATGCGTACGTATGTATCTGGAATTCTGGATGTATGCGCGTGTATCGGGTATATAACAGATATAAATGTGTGTATATAAGTATTTATGTATATATTGGTATATATGTATATGGGTGTATGTGTATGTATATATGGATGATCTCGGGGGGGGGGGGGGGGGGGGGGAATATGTCATCGCGGGTCTAAAGGATAGTTAAGTGGGAGATTCAAAATCCAAGGCATGGATGGGAGAGTCCTGGAAAGGTGGGTTAATTGTGGACCAATTCATACAGAGCATTTTTCGCATTGGTGGCCCGTGTGGGGAATTTACAAACCTTAACCTTACTTAACAAAAATTGCAGAATTAGGCTAAATGGTCTAGCCTAAGCCTAAGCTTAACCTAATCAAGCCTAATTAGGTCTACAACCTAGGGCCTAACTAGGAAACATTTACATTTAAGGAGTCTCATTCTCTTATAAGCTTAGACCTGAGTGACACATAAGTACTTGGGGGGATTAAACCAAATTTAAACTTGACTGTTTTGTCTGTCTCTCTTCTCTGGTAATTTCTTCTTGTCCTCTATTTCATTACGATCCCCAGTTAAACAATTTTGACTTAGACATGGACAGTGCGGAATTGAAAAAGTTAAAAAGAAAAGGGGGGCAAAGTTGGGAGCTGTTACAAAGGCTGTGAACACTTTTAACAATATTACACAACCAGGTAAGGAAGATTTAGAGTGTGTAATTCTTAAATTAGAAACTAAAAAGGAGGAAATAATAGCCATTAATGAGAGTATTTCAGTTAGTTGAATCCGAAATGGCTGAAGAACAATTGATAGACCTTTACGCTGATAATGATGATCAGGTAATCTCAATTGAACAGCAAATAAGGAGACTACGGTCTCGTTTGACTGACTTAACACCAAAAAAACCTAATTCTGATTTTAATCAAAGTAGAGCTAACCTTCAACAAAATTTAAGTGGCATGCTAAATCCTGAGTCACAAGAATTGAGGGCTCAGTTACCCATTTTGCTAGTACCAACATTTGAAGGGGACACGGTACAATTCCCATCTTTCATTGACAAATTTGAGAATTTAATAGGTAATAAACCTTATATTTCAACTGTTGAAAAGTTTAGCTACTTAACTAGTTTCCTTAAAGGCCCAGCCTATAACCTGATAGCCTATTTACCAGCCGTAGGGAATTCATATGAAGTAGCTATTGATCTCTTAAAACGTAATTACATTAATAAAGATGAGATTGTATATGAATTATCTCAACAAATTTTTGAATTTGCACCCATAAAAGATAACCATAGTGATATGGAAAATTTTTATACAAAATTAGAAGCTATTATAGGACAACTAGTTAGCAATGAGATAGATATTAAAGCTTCATCTTGGATTATACAAGGCATAGTACTTAGGTGCCTTCCTTTGAGGGTTAAAGATATTTAATTCTAAAGATGGGAGAAAATTATCCTAATCTGGAAGATATAAGAAAACACTTCCCCAATATCCTAACTAATTACAAATTGAGAGATTTTCCAACACAAAATAAGACCCAGACTATGGATAAACCAAAGACTGTTCCCAGAGACCAACTAGCTACAGACAGCAAAACTTGATACTGTAGAATCATATGTGACCAAACTGTAATACACGAACACCTACATTACAGAACTTTAATGTAACTGCTGCCTCAACTTACACACCACATTGCAAATTTTGTGCAAGTAATGAACACAGTAGTACTGGGTGTGACAAATATTCAGACTTTAACCAAAGAGTTAAAAGATGTGAACAGTTGAACCTGTGTAAAAAGTGTACTGGCCAGGGACTATAAGAAAGACTGTAAATCTAGGTTAAGATTCAAGTGTAAGTTTTGTAAAAGTTTACGACATGTCTCATCAATGTGTGATTCACCAAAGTGTCCAAACAATAGTACTCAAACTCAAAAGATACCTCCCCCAAACAAAGGTAATCAAGAAAATGCCACTTTCATGGGACATTCTGTTTGTTCAAACAACGTAACAAGAAACACTGAGATTCTTTTACCAACTATTACTTTGGACTTAGTGAATAGTGAGGGTAGCACTACTCCAGTGAGATGTCTTATAGACTGTTGTTCTCAACAAACATTTGTTTCACAAAATGTAGTTAATAAATTGGGTTTGACACCAAACCCGAATGAACAAAAACTCAATATTGCATCCTTTGTTAAGGATAACTCGGACAAAATAGCTATAAGACAATTGACCTGGAACTACATTTAGAAAATAAATTAGAGAAAATTGAAGCAGTTATTATTTCTAAAGTAGGACAAAACAAACTGGTTATACCCAAACTAGAACAAACCATAAATCATTTGGGAAAACACTACAAAATAGCTGATAGACATATCACTAACAACACAGTAGCTAACATTGAAATGTTAATGGGGGCAGATTATATTAATCTTATTCATAAGGGCATAGTAGAGATAGGTAATGGTATAGCTATTCAGACTCCATCAGGGATAGCCCCTTTGGGTGATCTATCCAAATACAACCTAGACCTAAACCAAAATAGTTCATGACCAACAAATACTATGTGCCTCAACTCAGTCCTACATAACACCTGTAAGAATAGCAACACTTTGAATAATATTATCTCAACTGAGAACATTAATTCATCATTATCAAATGAAACTTTGGATGAGGCAATTCAAACTTTATGGTTGCTAGAATCTGTGGGTATACATGACACAAATCAAACTTAGGAAGATCAGTTAATGGTAGAAAGATTTGAAGACACAATTCAGTGCAAAGACAATAGTTATTTTATTGAGTTACCTTGGAAAATAAATTGTCCAACTTTAAGAGACAATCTCAAAGTAGCTAAAGGACATTTATATAAAGTAATGAAAAAACTCAAACAAGATAATAATATTAAAAAGTACAGTGATGTCTTCAAAGAACAGCTACAGAAAGGCTTCATTGAAGAAGTAACAAATAACCCTTTTAAAAAAGATGGTTGTCATTATTTAACCCACAGGGGGGTTTATCGACAAGATGCCCCAACAACAAAACTCAGAGTAGTATATAACTGTAGCCTCAAAGACAGTGATAAACACAGTTTGAATGATTGCCTGATTGAGGGTCCTAATCTCATTTCTGACCTTGTGAAGATCTTACTGAGGTTCAGGTTAGATAAATATGCTGTACAAAGTGACATTTCAAAGGCATTTTGAGAATAAATCTTAAAAATGAATATGATAAGAACCAACTTAGGTTCTTATGGTTCAAGGATCCATTTGATTTGAATAAAGGGTTCATAACCTATAGATTTAATGTTGTGTTGTTTGGAGCCAATTGCTCACCTAGCCTATTAGCATTGACAATTAGACATCATTTGAACCAGTTTAATAACTCTTTAACATTGAACTTCCTTAAGGAACATTTTACGTAGACAATCTAATAGGCTCAACAACAAAAAAATCTGAATTATCTGAAGTCTATGAACACTCTCAAAACATTATGCAACAAGGTAACTTTGAACTTAGAGAGTGGATTTCAAATGATGAGGATTTAAACAAAAAGATTTTAAAGGATAATAATGGTCTTACTGAGCCATCAGACAGAGTTAAAACTTTAGGTATGAACTGGTATTTGGATGCAACTTCTAACAGTCATGATTCAATCTGTACTAAAGGTTTTAAACTTGATGAGGAAGCAAATACTAAAAGACAAATATTATCAGAGGCTTCCAAAATTTTTGATCCTATGGGTCTATTCCTGCCTTCAACAATAAAATCAAAGATTCTCCTCCAAGAAATTTGGAGGACAAATGTTGGGTGGGATGATCCAATAACAAATGAAAATCAAAAATCTTGGAAGAAGTTAGCTGCTGATTTAACAAAAGTGCAGAACATTAAAATTCAAAGGTGCTGTGGGTTTAGGGATAAGCCCCAGAGACTTCATGTGTTTGCTGATGCAAGCACACAAGCTTATGGGTGCTGTGCGTATCTTGTAAGCCCTACAGAAAGTCATCTAATTTATGCAAAAGGGAAAGTTACACCTCTCAAACCTACCCAAACCATACCTCAATTGGAACTATTGGCTGCTGCATTAGCCATTAAAACCATTTCATTGCTTAAGGATGCTTACCATGATGTGTACATAACTCATATCCACATCTGGCTTGACAGTCAGATTTGTCTTGCCTGGATACGGAATGATAGCATTAATAGTAAGAATATCTTTGTAAGAAATAGGCTAAAAGAAATAGCTGAAGCTAATGAAAGCCTACAAGTAAACTTTCACTATGTTCCAACTAAACAAAATCCAGCAGACTTTCTGACCAGAGGTTTATCCTACAAGTTGTTGAAGTCAAACAAAACTTGGTTTATGGGACCTAAGTGGCTCTGTAATACAGACCAATGGCCTGTGGAACAAGTTAACTTGACATTAAATTTAATCTTTTCAAATGAAAAGGTTGAACCAATCACTAATTATGAAATTTATTCTGATTTCAGTAAACACTGTCAGGGTCACAGCCTACTGTTTGAGGTTTGCTCACAACTGTTTAACTACAATTAACAAACAGCTAAATAAAAATAATCATAATTATACAGAAGTTGCAACCAAATACTGGATAGGCCATGCACAACAAAAAGAGTACAATAAAGAGTTAGAATTCTTAACTAATGGGAAACAAACAAAAGAACCTGTACCATCAGTAGTTGTGGATCTAAACTTGTTCAGAGATGAGGAAGGCCTTCTAAGGTGTAAAGGGAGATTAGACAAATCAAAACTGTCATACAAAAGCAAACATCCAATCCTTTTACCTAGATTTAGCTATTTGACAACATTAATCATCAGAAAAACACACAATGATGTATATCATATGGGGGTACCACAGACACTAACTACATTAAGAAAAACTTATTGGATACCCAAGGGAAGGATCACTGTTAAAACAGTCCTGAGTGAGTGTGTCACATGTAGGCGTATTCATGCTAGGCCCTATAGGAAACCAAATCCTCCTGCTTTGCCAGAGGAGAGAGTTACTCTCAACAGACCCTTTGAGACTGTAGGCATTGACTATACAGGAGCATTGACTGCAGGGGTGGGTGACACTGAACAAAAAATGTACATTGTACTGTTTACATGTGCTGCCTCACGAGCTGTTTATCTGGATGTTGTGGAGGACCTTACAGCAGAATCTTTTGTTGCTGTCTTTAAGAGATTCTGTGCACGACATTCAGTACCCAAGACAGTTTGGACTGACAATGCTACATATTTCAAGGCTGGTGAACAAGTCATCCACGACTTGTTAAGCGATGAAATCACACAATTATATATACAAAATTCAAACATAAAGTGGAAGTATATTCCGGTTGCCTCTCCTTGGTATGGTTCTATCTGGGAGAGGAATATACAAACAGTAAAGAATTGCTTGAAGAAAGCAATTGGCAAAAAACAGATACACTTATTTGGGTTGCTCACTCTCCTGGCTGAGATTGAGAACATCATTAACAATAGACCACTCACTTATGTGAGTGACAACATTAATGACCCGGAACCATTAACTCCAAACCATTTGATTCGGGGAGAACAAGTTAGTCTCCTGCCGGACTACAATATAGACTCTTCAGAAGACCCAAACTGGACTCAACGACATGATGAGCTCCAGACTAAGTTACAACATTTAACTAGAGTTAAAGCTCATTTCATTAAACAGTGGAAAACTGAGTACTTGATGGGTCTAAGGGACAGACCCGGATCTAGGGGTGGGCTATGTGGGCTGCAGCCACGGGCCCCGCATTTGAGGGGGGCCTCCAAATTTGGAGAAGTTTTCCCCAATGTCTTAAATGCATACAGAATGTACTTGTCATTGATGGTGACCAATTGTACCGGCGGACGGAGTTTTTCTAAGTTAAAGCGACTGAAATGTTGCACACGTTCAACAATGAAGCAAAAGCGATTACAGTCACTGGCAATTCTCTGTGTTGAACATGCTCTGGCCAAAGAAGTCGATTTTCGAAATATTATTAATGAATTTGCACAAAAAAAGGCTCGTCGGTTCAATCGGTTGCCAGCTCATAATCAGTAGGTAGGTGTGTATAAAATTATTAATTCAGGAAAATATAATATGTAAAATAAAGTAAAATATTTGTAAAGTAATATGTTTGTTCTGAAAACTAAATAAATAAAGTAAAGTAATATGTTTGTTCTGAAAACCTTTAATTTTCCTCGTAAACAAAGCTTATAATCCTTATATAATAAAAATTGTAGCCAAGGGGGCCCCCCAAAAAAAAATTAGCCACGGGCCCCCATTCTTCTAGATCCGGGCCTGCTAAGGGAGAGACATAAACAAATGACTAAGAAGGATTGGTCTGACACAATTAAGGTAGGGGACCTTGTTCTCATACATGACAGTACTCCAAGACAATACTGGCCTCTGGCTAGAGTTTCAGAACTCAGACCAGGGGCAGACGGGGTAACAAGAGTGGTCAAATTAAGGACTTCAACGGGTGACAACAAGAGACATTTCTCTTTTATACCCTTTAGAGTCTGGACCCAAAACAATGGACTTTGGAGAACCTTCTCCACTGACAGTAACAACTGGAGACACTGAACTTCCAGTAACTATTCCTTTGACAGTAGGAGTGGTAACGCATCCTACTACAACATTGACAGACACAAGACCTCAGCGACAAACAGCATTAAAGGCGCGACTATTTTTACAACAAAAAATAGATGCTGGGGAATTGTAATTTTATCTTCTAACTTTCATTTTTTCTTTTCTTATGGTAAAGACCATAGACAGTTTCATCCTATGGATGTATATTTTCTCTTCTAATTAAATGCTACACCTTCTCCATGAGAAGGTGAGGATAGGCACTGTTAATCACATTAACAGGCATTTACAGTCAAATAGTTAGCTAGTCTACACTCAGACATAAAAATTGGTGACAATGACACCAAATTTTTATCTCCCGGGGCCCCCAGTATATGGAAAACTGATGAGTGGGTAGTTGGGAGGTAACGAAAATGGTTCACTGAGTAGGTAGGTAGTTAATCTAACAATTATTAAATTCCTTTTATGTCAATAACTGGGTGGATGAAACCAATTGGTTGCTCACCAGAGTTATTCTCCACACTAGTATTTATATACTGTGTGAGAAGAGCGTGCTCGGTAATAAGAGATTACCGCTCAACCAACCGAGGAAAAAACCAAGACAAGGCTGGTGGAAAAAGCCCCGCGAAGAGGAGAACAAAGGAGAACGAAAACGAGGAACAGGGCGGAAGGACGGAACTGGAGGAGGGACGAGAACAGACAACGAAAAAGATCCCCACCAGCAAGTACGCTCTCGACAATTACACAACCGGAGAAAAGAGACTCTCTAATAACTAACAGTAAGTGACTAATTGTGTTTTTAACCCAGCAAATTAATCACATTAAATTAAGCTGGGTCAGACAAGTTAGGCCTACATTGTGGCCTAAGACCCAACATCAACTCATAGCTTAACAAAGGTGAAGGTAGATTGCCCTAACCTAATTTGGTGAGGAATCCTACTGTGGACCTCAATTTATCTGCCCGCTCTGGACCATTTCCAGAATCTCTAGGCTGACCCCTCTAGGCTAGACTTGATCTACTCTATAGTTAGACTGGAGATATAAGGGGTGGGTTAATTGTGGACCAATTCATACAGAGCATTTTTCGCAGTAGCACCATGTTTTACTTCACTTTCTTGGAATTTTGCATTTTGGGATATAAATACTAGCTTTGCTGCTCTGTCTGTGCTTAATCGGTTTCTTTTGGCTGTATGGATATTACTGTATGTGCAAATGATCTCGGAGGTAATGAAAGGGCGAAATAGAGGTGTCTGAGTTTGTGTAGGTATATATGTGAGTATGCGTACGTATGTATCTGGAATTCTGGATGTATGCGCGTGTATCGGGTATATAACAGATATAAATGTGTGTATAAGTATTTATGTATATATTGGTATATATGTATATGGGTGTATGTGTATGTATATATATGGATGATCTCGGGGGGGGGGGGAATATGTCATCGCGGGTCTAAAGGATATTAAGTGGGAGATTCAAAATCCAAGGCATGGATGGGAGAGTCCTGGAAAGGTTGGACAATGGGCAGTCAGCTCCCAGCCAGTGTTCTCGCTAGTTTAACGGATCTCAAGATACAAGACTTTCAGTGCGAGAAAGAGGCCAGTTTTTTCTGTAAATAGGCTGAAAAGGACATTCTATACTGGTACCATATGGCCTATTTTATTATTTATTTATTTTTTTTATAATATATTATTGCAAAAGTATACCTTATAATTAAATTGGCAATATCTATATTAATTATTAAAAAAAAACAAAAAAACAAAAAAAAAAAAAAAAAACGACAAAAAAAAAAAAAACAACATGGACATAAAAAAAACCGGTTTTTTAACATCACTAATCAACTACAAATGAATATTTGGCAATTGTAATATAAGAATACTAAAACATAAAAGAATTAACTAGATTTAATAAAAATAAACATAAACCAATTGCAGGTATATATAAGTAACAAAAATCTTTTCATTAAAATCTATCTACTGTTTTAAATGACTGAGAAGAAAAGAAAAATCAAGCTAATACACAAATATATATTACACAATATTACACAAATAAATTACATTAATTTACACCAATTTTGGCACTCTGACGTCGATGGTAAATTTCTGTGAAATTTTCGGGCCCCCCTAAGTTGCGGGCCCTGTGCGACCGCACGGTTCGCACACCCCTAAGGCCGGCACTGCTCAATGATCTGATACGGGACCTCAGTCTGTCAAAGCAAGCATCTGAACTTTTAGCATCCAGACTAAAAGAAAAGAACTGTCTACAGCCAGAAGCTAAAATAACAGGTTATCGGACAAGAGAGGCGGGACTTCTTCCTTACTTCAGCCAAGATGAAGAACTTGTATACTGCAATAACATCCCTGGACTTGTTCTTCAAATGGGACTGGAATATCGACCAGGAGATTGGCGGTTTTTTATAGACAGCTTCAGTAGAAGCTTGAAATGTGTTTTATTGCACAATGGTAACCGATATGCATCTCTTCCAATTGCTCACTCAACAAAACTTAAAGAAGAATATGAAAATATCAAAATGGTCCTGCAAAACTCTGCTATCATGAGCACCAGATGCCTATTTGTGTTGATCTAAAGATGTAAACTTCTTGCTTGGGCAGCAAAGTGGATATACGAAGTACCCTTGTTTCATCTGTTTATGGGATAGTAGGGCAAGGCAAGATCATTGGAAAAAAGTGACATGGCCTTCAAAAGAAAACATGACTGTAGGTGCAGCGAACATCATTAACGAGCCTTTGGTTGACAGGGAAAAAATCATCCTCCCACCACTTCATATCAAGCTGGGACTAATGAAACAATTTGTTAAGGCCTTGGACAAAGATGGCGATTGTTTCAAATACATTTGTAGATCGTTCCCTGGACTAAGTATGGAAAAACTAAAAGCTGGAATCTTTGATGGCCCTCAAATCCGTACACTTATCAAGGATTCTAATTTCACAAAATTTATGAATGGTGTTGAAGCTTCTGCCTGGTGCAGTTATGTCTCAGTTGTCAAGAACTTCTTGGGTAACCACAAAGCAGACAATTATGAAGAACTGGTGCAAAACATGCTCACAAACTTTGAAAAGTTGGGTACTAATATGAGCATAAAGGTATACTTTCTCCATAGCCACTTACACAGATTTCCGGATAATCTTGGTGATTTTAGCGAGGAACAAGGGGAGAGGTTTCATCAAGATATGAAGGTGATGGAGGAAAGGTATCAAGGCAGACGGGACAGACACATGATGGCAGACTATTGCTGGAACCTTCAACGTGATTGTCCTGATAACCCACATAAAAGACAATCGTACAAACAGAGATTTACTATACATTAATTGTAATTATGCGAATCAGCTTACTGTGTTTATCTGTTATTATATCGAATAAAATGCCATTATGTATTTCATGTGTTTACTTTTGTATGATTTGAGACAATTTCAATGCGATTTGTAAGTAGGCTCCGCCTGAACATTAATTTTTTTGCATTTTTACGTGTGTAATGAGTCTTTACTAATGAGGATGCCATGGCAGCCTTAGAGGCCACCTACGTCAAGAAGCCAAACGAGGTATGCGCTCGCCACCTGTTGTCCACCTGTCACCAAAAGCCCGAGGAAACCCTCGATGAGTACTTGCAAATTCTTCAACAACTAGCCAATGACTGCAACTTCAAATCGGTTTCCGCCGACGAAAACAGGAGTTCATCTGTGAGAGACGCTTTCATCCGAGGAATTAGAGATAGCGCCATCCGTACCCGCTTACTCGAAAATGACACACTCTCACTGGAAAAGGCTATCGTCCAGGCTCGAACATTAGATCAGGCCCAGAAAAACTCAGAATCGTACCTCACTCATTACGGTGCTGTTGCAGCCACTGGCTCTCGCCACGAACCGTCGCCGACTACTGACTCTGCCCGGCCTGTCTGCGTCCAAGAAGACGATCTCCCAAACTCTTCAGCCGCTACGAATTTCGACAACAAAGCCGCTCTGTGTTTCTTCTGCGGGTCTCGACGCCACCCACGAAGCAGGTGTCCAGCAAAGGATTCTATCTGTGCGAAATGTGAAAAGACCGGCCACTGGGCCAAAGTCTGCCGCTCAAGTACTTCCTCGGCACGTCAAAAACAGGATAAAACCACAGCGTCTCATTCAGCCGCAGCATTAGCGACCATTAGTACCACTCTATCGTGTAGCTCCTCCATGCCTACCAACTCAACAGTCGATATCCTCGTCAACGGCCGTTCGTGTCTCGCCTTGTTGGATACTGGCAGCTCGGACAACTTCATTCGTGAGGATCTAGCCAAACACTTAGAGCTGCCCATTCTTCCGCACTCGGGCGTCGTATCAATGGCTTCGCCTAATCTATCCGCAGCCATCTCAGGTCGATGTACAGTGAAGGTTACGATGGGAGACCGCGACTACGAAAAGCTCGAACTATCCGTCTTGTCGGATCTGTGCGCTGACATAATACTCGGTACCCCATTCTTAATCAGACACAAGGAATTGAACGTCAATTTCGGAGGTCCGGAGCCAGCACTCCATATATGCGGCCTTACTCGATCAAGAATTTCAGCCCCACCACTATTCGGCAACTTAACTGCCGATTGTCGTCCCATCGCCACGAAGTCCAGACGATTTTGCTCTGTGGACAAAATTTTCATTGGGAAAGAAATCGAAAAGCTACTCAGGGATGAGATAATTGAACCCAGTAACTCACCCTGGCGTGCTCAAGTAGTCATCACATCTACCGAAACAAAACAAAAACGCATGGTAATCGATTTCTCTCAAACCGTCAACCGATTTACCATGCTAGATGCATATCCTCTTCCGCGAATCGATGATATAGCCAACAAAGTCTCACAACACAAATACTACAGCGTAATTGATCTGTCAAGCGCATACTACCAGGTAGAAATCGATCCGTCTGAACGACCTTTCACAGCATTCGAGGCTGACGGAAATCTATACCAATTCAGAAGGATCCCTATGGGAGTAACTAACGGAGCCGCGGCCTTCCAGCGCGTCATGAACGAATTCATATCCTCGAACAACTTATCATCAACATACGCCTACCTCGACGATCTCACCATCTGCGGAACCACTTGGGAAGAGCACGAAGAGAACCTTCGACATTTCTGGGAAGCCGCTAAACGAGTAAATCTGAGTCTAAACAAGGAAAAATGCAAGCTTTCGATGACATCAGTACACCTGCTCGGATATTCTATCTCTCATGGCGTATTGCGGCCCGATCCCGAACGCCTCCGGCCACTACAAGAATTTCAAACTCCTCGCAACAAGTCGTCTCTACAACGCGTAATCGGACTATTGCATATTATGCTAAATGGATTCAGAACTATTCCCTCAAGATCAAACCTCTGCTTAACGTTTCATCATTCCCATTAACTCGCGAGGAAGTATCAACGATCCAAACACTCAAAGATGATATCTCGAAAGCTGTCGTCGGTTCCATCGATGAAGAACTGCCGTTCACTGTGGAGACGGACGCGTCCTCTTCAGCAATCGGAGCCACCCTCACCCAGAACAGCCGCCCGGTGGCGTTCTTTTCTCGCGCTCTGAATAACACATAACGTCGCCATCACATCGTTGAAAAGGAGGCATACGCTGTAATCGAATCCATTCGCAAGTGGAAGCACTTCTTAGCTTATCGACACTTTACTGTCGTCACCGACCAGCGGAGCGTATCTTTCATGTTCGATGGAAAAGCTACTGGTCGTATTAAGAACGATAAGATTCTCCGTTGGCGTGTAGAACTAGCCGGCTACTCATTCACAATAAAATACAGACCGGGCCCCGAGAACCAAGCCGCAGACGCATTGTCGCGATCCTTTTGCGCTGCTACTCCAAGAATATCCCTCGCCCAGCTGCATGTTAATCTGATACACCCAGGAGTCCGCCGAATGACTCATTTTGTGAGAGCTAGGAACCTAACATTCTCAGTGGATGACATCAAACGAGTTACGTCGGAATGCCAAACATGCGCTAAATGTAAGCCACAGTACTATAAACCAGAAGTTAGTCACTTAATACGGGCCATGTCCCCGTTTGACCGACTTAACATCGACTTTAAAGGCCCGCTTCCGAGCGCAACTTCGCGACCTTACATCCTAACAGTAATCGACGAGTATTCACGCTTTCCTTTTGCCTTCCCGTGCCGTGATACGAACACGTCAACCGTTATCGCCCGTCTCACCGAGTTATTTTCTACCTTCGGAACTCCCTCTTACATCCACACAGATCGAGGGACATCGTTTATGTCCTCGGAACTAAAACTGTTCCTAACTAAACATGGTATCGCGACTAGTCGCACAACGCCGTATCACCCCAAGGAAATGGGCAATGCGAACGTTACAATGGAATCATCATGAACACCATCAAACTAGCCATAGAAGATCGCGGGTTGCCGATGTCGCAATGGGAGTCCGTCCTACCAGACGCGCTGCACTCGATTAGATCGCTGCTGTGTACGGCCACGAACGAAACTCCTCACGAGCGTCTATTCACGCACCCGCGGCGTACTTCTACCGGTTCTGCACTACCGACGTGGCTGTCTTCTCCGGGAACTGTACTCCTTCGCCAATTCATTCGCCGATCCAAGAACGACCCCCTCGTCGAGGAAGTTGAGTTAATTGAGGCAAACCCCAACTACGCGTTTATACGGCATCCGAATGGGAGAGAAGATACCGTATCCATCAGGGACCTGGCACCGGCGGGACGTAGCAATACGGATGACACGAATCACTATGAACCCCCCGTACCCAGTCCGCCAATCAATTCCACCCCGCTAACGGACGACTCAGAACCCGCTGAGATCCGCCGACACACGGTCCCAACAGCTCCCGTCGAAGCGACTCCAGTCGAAGTCGAGAGAGGCCCACCTGTGTCAGTAACCTCCGAGACGAGTCCCCCTCTGAGAAGAAGCACTCGAATCAGATACCCAGCTCAACGCCTAAACTTGTAGACTCTTCTTTCTTCCAAAATATCTTGAACTTGTCGTTTTGTTTCTTACCGTGCAATGTATCACGTATTATAAAAGAAGAGAGGAATGTAATGAGTCTTTACTAATTATTGTTTTCTGTGTAACAAGTCTCTACTAATTATTGTTTTCTGTGTTTCAGATCTATGCTATGTTTATGTTGAATAAAGCCTCAAATTGGCCTTTACTTTATCTCTAGCCCGCTAACAAACGCGGCACCACAACGTGTTTCAATGGGGTACCAATTATCTCATAAATTAGAGCCAATCTAGCAAAACCGATGTCATATTCGGAATCAGCACCACAAAGTTACCCCAAAATCACTCTAATATGATTGGCAATAAAATGAGTGTTGACCAGTGTTATTATTACTGAAACTCTGCAAAATTATGACAAAAAATCTTAAAAGATTGAACTTGATTTGAAATCCACAATTTGTAATATAAAGTTTGATAAAAATATTTTCAAATCTTAACCAAGTTTTTTTTTTTTTTTAAATAAACTAAAAAATAAGTCATAAGCCATTGCACAAATTTTCAAGCTATTGGCCACAAAAAGCTACAAATAGCTTGAAAAAAAGGCAATCTGGCAACATTGCTCATCCAAAAGATCCACCAATATACCACTGATATCTATCATCCATCGATATGTTTATATTTTTGTCGGGGGGCCCAATTAAAAAAATCATCAGGGGGGCCCAGGGCAAATGCCCACTGTGCACCCGCCACTTGAGCAAGGCCTGAAGTGAGCCATGTCTACTTACTAGAGCAACTTGCTTCTGTGGGCCTCAAAAATAAGGACCCAGTCAGTCAGTCAGTCAGTCAGTCAGTCAGTCAGTCTTGCTCTATGCATCATGCCTAGAAAGCATGTTGATCTTTTGTTGTCAGTCAAAATTAAGCTCCTTTCTGAATTAGACAGACCAGGAGCCAAACAAATCTCCATTGCAAAGAAATTTGGTGTCTCAACATCTCAAGTTTTGAGAATGGTGAAAAAGAAACAAGAAAGAAAACCATGAAAGAAAATATCAGAGTTGGTAAAGGAGATGTGGGAAATGCTCTTTTCCTTTTGTTTCAGCAAAAGAATGCTCAGGGTGCTCAGTTGTCAGATCCTTTGCTGAAAAATAGAGCATCTCAGTTAGCAGCAGTAAGTGGAAGTGATTTTCAACCAAGTGAAGGATGGCTCAATCGATGGCAGGCATGGAACAACATCGTATGCAAAAAAAAGCATATGGAGAAAAGAAAGATGCAGATTTTGGGGCATCTGAAGACAAAGAAATCTTGCTGCAGATTTTACAGAAGTATAGACTGGATGATATTTTTAATGCAGATGAATTCTTTTCCAGGATTTCCCTAAGCCTATTTTTTTAAACAATACATGAAATTTTACCCTTTATTATTACAAATACAGAAAAAGTCATTGTTTTTTCTTAATATGGTAGTGTACGTAATATGCATACAAGATTTTCTTTATTACTTTTATAACAAATAAATTACTCTTATATATGTTTACTTTTATGATCCTTTCTTCTTAATTCAAGTTTCAAGAATCCTTTGGTTTAATAGAAAATCTGAATAATCAGGATTTATTAGCTTCTCCCACAGCATCCCATTTAAGCAGATTTCACTGTAATTTGTTAAAAACAAAGTTGACACAAATCTAAATTCAGCTCTTAATTAAGAAATTTACTTTGATCCATCATGTGAAAACTAGCAGAACAGGCTGTCCAGCAGTACCCTTTCTAGCCTTTTGTGGATACTGCTAGAAATTCCAAGCAAATGCAAATTTGACCCACTGCCTGCTATACACTACTGGAATAGCAGTGCAGAGAGCGTTTACCATCCATTCCAGGTGAGATATGGCAGCAGAAGGACCTCTACAAAAGAGTCTGATGATGAAGACTTAGACAAAGAATAGACCAGCATTGGCTAACCGAAACTCATTTGTAGCTATTTGTAATCATTTGTGTAAATAAACTATTAACCATTAACAGTTTTATACTTTGTGAAGGACAACAAAATAGTTCAAGGACTACCACAGCTTTGCAAATTTGGTTGTCCTGCAAACAACCATTTGAAATTGTTTAAATTCATACGCACAATATATATAAATATATATATATATATACAGTATATATATATATATATATATACAGTATATATATATATATATATATATATATATATATATATATATATATATATATATATATCAAAAAACAAACACTATTTCAGACTCAACAGGTACAAACATTATACAAGAGGTCCATAGAAGATATATATATATAATATTATATATATATATATATATTATATATATATATATATATATATATATATATCAAACAAACAAACACTATTTCAGACTCAACAGGTACAAACATTATACAAGAGGTCCATAGAAGATTAAGAGATAGTTGTCTGGAGCACTGACTAAGTAGGCCAGTGAATGACTGTGTATAATGAACATACAATTGTCTACACCAATGCTTCCAGATTTCAGATTTATAAAATATATATCGCAGAGCAGTCCACTAACCATGGTTTCTATTGTCTTATTGATTGACTCACCAAGCCTAGTGATAAATCTAAATACAGAATTGCGAATGACACTGGCACAGTTAGGCACCTAATTGATTACAAACAGCATACTGACACTAGAAGGAGCACCATTTACAAATCTTGGGAGTCCTTAATAAACTCCTAAAAATATTATTATATGCAACATATAATTTCCTCAAATTATACATCCTGTAGTTCCACCACAGATGAGTTGTGTACATTGTCCAGAGTACAAAAAGTTTTGAACAAAATCAACTTAACATCTAATGTACACATATGAAATTTTCTAACTAAAGTATTTCCCTGAGCATATAATTCTCTACATTGCCTTAGAATATCACAGTCATCCAAAGGACTATCAGTTAGTATGTGACCAAGATACTGAGTCTGGGTTACTTCTGACAGCACCCTACCATTCAATTGAAAGTCAGGAAATTTTATATACTTGTAGGCCTTTGGTCTTCATAATCATAAAATATAATATAATTCGTCAGCCAGACTCCGTACTTCTCTCATCAGCCAGACTCAGTACTGAGCGGAGACATTTCCTGAGCTCTCTGATATTGCTTCTACTTTGGAAAATTCTGAATTTTATATATTTGCATTTATATTCACATTGTTAGTTAAGTAATTGAATATTAGTGTTTTTTAGCAATTTAGAAGTTTTCATAGCGTGCTGGCTTAATTTAACTTAAACTTGTGACAGTTATAAACTAATTTAACTTGCGCAATGCCATCACAGAAAGCGTCGTGTATTAAGTGTGGGGTAAATCGGTGGTATACAGATTTTAAGTATTATAATGGCAGCCCTATGGCGATTACCAAGAGATCAGTTTGTTTCTTTTGCGATTTAAGGGAGGAAATAGTTGACATAAAACGTAGTGTACATGAGGTAATGGAAAGACTTGCAACACTTGATGAGGGCAGGGGTAGGGCTACAGTTGACGAAGGCCGAACCAATACTAATGTTGAAGACATTAGTAATTTGAAAGGTGAGGCGCATAACCTAGTTTCTAGTTTAGGTAGCTTATCGGGAAGGTTGGATAGAGTTGAGGAAGGGGTTAAGGTTGGTTCGAGATTAGTAGATGGGGAGGGATTTAGAGAAGTTAAGGGTGGAGCTAGGCCATGTACGTTAGGTGATAGGAATCCCCCCCCTATTGAGGTTTCGAACCCTTTCACCCATTTGGATAGGGACGTGAATGAGGTGGAAACTATTTTAATTGGGGACTCTTTAGTGGAATCCAACCAGGGTTGACAGAATTAAAGACAAAGTGGATAGGATTGATGTTGCCTCCCATCACTCGATGTTGGTGACGATGGTAGGGGGCAATGACTTGTATAGGCCCAATATGAGAGTGCCTGACCTTTTGGAGAGATATAGGGGGTTAATTGGGTCCCTGAAGGCGAGGTCAGATAGGTCTTTAGTTCTAGGTATTACCCCTAGGCACGGTTTGGGTCTTCGGATTACGTCAAAAACAATATTTTTTAATACTAAATTGGAAGAGATTTGTGCTGAGGAAAATGTACCCTTCGTAAAGCTATGGTCAGAATTCAGTGATCCTAGCCTTTTTATAAAAGATGGGGGTGCATTTTAATGAAATAGGTAATACTAGGCTAGGTAGGTTAATTGACGAAAACGTTCGAAAGCTGTATAGGTCGAAGCATTCTTTAAACGTTGTGGGTCCGGGAAACACGGGCCAGACATGAAAAATAGTTTAAAACGCCGACCATTAAAAAATAACTTGAACATCTTTTATTGTAACGTGCATAGTATTAGAAATATATTAAACGAATTTAAGGCGATAATTTATTCTGGTAACTATGATATAGTTGCTATCACTGAAACGTGGTTAAATACCGTGACGCAGGAGTTGTTGGGGGAACTTGATATACCAGGTTTTACTCTTTACTAATGATAGGTTACATAGGATTGGTGGCGCCATTTTGCTGTACATTCAAAATTCCCTTAGGGCTATCGAGGTTAAGATAGATTTTCCAGCAGCAATTAATGCGATTGATTGATTGATTGTTTGAAGTTTTATATGGAGGAGCTCAGCCAATAAGGCTATTTTACATCCTCCAAGACCAAAACACCTTGTTCCACAGGAGAACTTCCACTGTTCCTACATCAAGTGCTGGGTCTATTAATATTGGGATGAGACAGAAATAGAGAAAGCACACCATTACCTTCTTCAGTTCTGGGGCCAATTCCAGAACACTCAGAAAGGGATGAACATGAGGCCTGTTAGTTCTACGAAACATGAACTTAAAAATGGAACCCAGTACTAAGTCAACAGTAACAGCCAGATGGAGTAACTATGATTAATAAACCTATGGGAATGAAAATCGGTATACAATGCAAGATTTAAAACTCTTTCAACCGCCCAGATGCCACTACAAACTTGAATACTTGGTCCATAGTGAAGTGTATCAATGGGGGAGAAAAACTATCCCCACCTAATAGGACTGATAAAGTAAAGTCCCTGACACCATGTTGCAAAAGAGAGAATCTTAATTTTTTCCTTTGCCTAGTATAACATGGACAAAAAAGAAAGAAATGGGACAGTGTCTCTGGTAAATTACAACTAACACATAATGGGGAGAAGGCTAGTCCAATCCGGTGTAAGTAAGCCTGAAGGCCTACATGGCCAGAACGGAATCTAAATATTATAGAAGCTTTAGAGTGGGAAGATGGTATAGGCCAATTTCTTGTGCCCCAGGAAGGCTTAAACATTCCATAGAGAGTTGAGTGCCGTAATCTCTCCCATTGGGTTTTGTAATAATTTTGCACTGCCACTTTAGCTACTGCAAAACCCTCGCCTGGGTGGAAATATAGCGAAGTTATAGCAGGGAGAAAGCAACTAATTTTCTGCCCAGGTCATGCTCTTCAATAATATTAGTTAAATATTTCACCACAATATCTGAGGTTTCTCTAGGCTGAGACTTAAAGTCAATAAGCTTCACTTGAGCACCTTCATATGGCTGAAAGAAGCGAACTAAAACAGGAAACAGCTTGATGTTTCCATGGTTGCTTGCATCAGTTAGCAATGTTATGCAATGAGCATCCCTTAATTGTTTTTTTAATTCTGTTTCAGCATATGGTGCAAATACATTTGAAACAATCGCTTCGCACTTTGTTCTGGCACATGAAAATTTTGGTTCAAAGCATGTTTTCAAAATTTTTGTTGCACAGTCAGTAGATCTGAAGCTTTGATTTTCCCTGACTGTATGCAGGGCCGGCGCTAGGAAGTGCGGGGCCCAATTAGAAAATTGTTAGCGCCTAGCGGGGCCCTCTACCCGTTATCGTTTCAAAGTTGGAGTGACAAGAAATTTCGCTAGAGCACCTCTTTGTTTTTCATTTTCAGCTGCCTTAGCCTTGGTCAGTGCTCGTTTCTGATTGCCGCTCAAATACTTTCGCCCTTTGTCTCTATCTCTGCTTGTGCTTGCCATGATGACGATGATGTAAGGGCTTTTTCAATTACTTTTCTTTTAAAAAAGCTAAACGGCGACGATAAACAGAAATTACAAAACAAAAAACAAAATTATTCACAATAAAGACTCCCTGGCACTGAAAAATAATAAAGATGTGCATGTATGCATCTAATGATTAAAGCAAAAGATTTCATGATTTTTAAAAGCCTGGGAGTAAGAAGAAAAGCGCAGGGGGCAAAAGAACAAGCTCTAGTAAATAGAAATGTAAATGCTCTCTATGATAATGAGGCAAAAACTAGTTAATTTAATATGTAGGATCTACTTACCACCACGTTTCTCTGTTACATGCAGGCTTAAGACACTTCAAGTTTGCAGTTTGGACATATAAACAATTTGGACATATTTAACAAACAACACAACTTTACATTCCAAGCTTTATGTTATATAATCTCATTAACAGCGCTCTTTCTGTGTTGAGGGTTTGAATATCGTCCACAAATTACCTTTTTTTAAAAAAAGCTAAACGGCGACGATAAACTGAAATTACAAAACAAATAAACAAACGATTAGCAATAAAACATTGAAACATAGATATACGAGGACGGACTGAATAGTTTCACTGCCTTCACAGTAACAAGAAACTTCGTGCACACTGGACACTCATTAATTCATCATAGCGTCCCCCACTCGAGCGCGTGCGCGGGGTCCCCTCGGGGCGCGGGGCCCAATTTGAACAAATCGGTCTAATCGGCTTAAAACCGGCTCTGATTGTATGGTAAGCCCACAAACCCTCAGCAGCAGCTACTTCTAAATCTTTATTACTAGGCGTCACACTTTTAAAATAATCACTCTATCTTACTAGATGAAGCACCGATATCAACCGATTTGTGTCTTTTTGAGCCAAGATGCTTAGTAATATCATTAATCCCACCATGTCCAATGCTGAAGTCACTTCTACATTTCTCACACCGTACATCACTTTCTGTTGTTGTTTTTGTAATAAATGGATATTTAGACTGCAGATGTGCATTAAATGTACACTTCCTTTTAGTTTTAGACATTTTATGTTGTCAAACCAGGCCTACGACCTTACGTACGATACAATTAATAACTTTCCTTATCCTTGAAACGAAAAAGTTTAACCTAGCTGCAAAAGAAAAAAAAGGATGCAGGGATAAAAATTAATTAAGGTTATTAATTAAGCAAACATAAAAACATAAAAGCGTTACACTACAACACAACTTTACACAGAGGCCGCTAATGAAACACAAACGCTAGTCGGGAATCACGGCACTGCCGCACGGCGACATGTATCGTACCAGTTCAGTTTGCAAGTTAGTATTTAGATTTGGAATTTGGGTAATTGTTACTTTTCAGCCCAGACTGCTATCTCCCATGAAACCTAAGTTTTTCTCATGGCTTTTGATGTGATTCATGCGAATCTGACCTTCATTTCCGTTGGAAATGACCAGTTGTTAAGATATACACCATCCCCTACCCCATCAATATTGGGGAACCTGTGGGGAATCGTTTTTTTGGGGGGTGAAAAACTCGTCATTTCCAATGAAAATGAAGGTAAGAATGTCATGAAACACATCAAAAACCATGAGAAAAACCTAGGTTTCATGGAAAACCTAACCTAACCTAACCAAAGATAACCATGTAAAAAAATACACTCGCGGCCACAGGTTGGACACACTACATTTAAAAGGGGGACGGAGCCCCCGTAAAGATCACGCATGACACATTGATCGATATTGATTGGCATTTTAGCGTCAGAAATTCAAAAATAAAAAAATAAAACCCTATACCGATCAATTTGTGATGCGTGGTCTTTACGGGGGCTCCGCCCCCGTACCCCCCGAGACCTAAATTATACAAATGATAATGTAATAACATTCATGTTAGGTTAGGTTACTTAGGTTGGGTTAGGTACTTTTAGGTTAGTTAGGTTAGGTTAAACTATTCATTTCCCGGGAAACTGGAGGTTAGATTCGAATAGTATGCATCGAATAACACCAGAAAAACATTTTCAAACACATACTCGAATGGGCGTTAAAACAAATATTTACCGAGAACACCATGCGCGCGATGAAAATCGAGGCTTGCTTCGTTATTTTCAAAACAAAGTGTGAAAATGCGAGCTGGAACGGGAGGGCACTGGTTACACTGGACAGCCATGTCGATTCTGAATTTGAACTGAAAACAGGAGATGAAGGCGGAAGCAGATCGGTCGGTGATTTGCTGGATTAGGTCATGTGACGAAATAGAGGCTTGTGATTGGCTACCTCAAAAATGTTTGCATAGTTCGTCGCTAGATGGTGCCACCTCCTGTTATGGCGGCGATAGAATGCCCCTTCAAAAAAAATTTTTTTTTCAACAAAATAACTACCCGTAAACTAAACATTTGCGACGGAAATGTTATTGATAAATGTTTTGTACCTGTTGAGACATTAGTGTAGAACCCTTCAAAATTGTCAGGAAACATTCTGGGCTGAAAAGTAACTAATACCGGAATTTGGAATGTGGCATAATTCTATTAATTCATAAAGGACATCTAATGTCTAATGTAACAGTAATTTTAATAAAGCGGGACATTTATGAAAATTTGCTCCAAATGCGGGACATTTTCGGGACATTTTGAAAAGAGGGACACGTCATAAATTCGGACTGTCCCGCCCAAAATCGGAACTCTGGTCACCTTATTTTAGTCTGACCAAAGATTGAATTGGCCTAGTGTATTTAATTACGTAACCTACGTCCTTCTAGACATTTAAAAAAAAAATTAGGCGTAAGCAGCTTACACATCTTAATAATTAGATCTAGTTACAAGTCACTAGACTCTGCATTTTCATACTTGTATGTCAGGTTAAGTGACTCTGCTGGCCTCATTTTTGTACTTTAAGTTAGGTTAAGTAGCTGTGGATTGTGAATGATCCGCAATAAAGATGTCTTGTTTGCTGTTTGCTTGATACTGATTTTGCACACGTAGTCTTTAAAGTTTTAAAGTTTTTCTTTATTTAAATGAGCAAGGGTCAAAAATAGCAAATTTGAAAAATATTCTTAGACAGTTCGTAACTGAAATCACTTAACCAATATGTATACCAATATGACACTCTTCAAAAGTTCTACAGATCTACAGAAGTTAAGGCTAACAAAGACCCTAAGATCCACTCTAAGGTTAGCCCAAGAGAAAGAAGAGAGTAGGGGGTTAAAAGAAGAAATAAGGGGTTAAATAAGTAGCAAAACCTATCATTCGTGGGTTAACATTCATTCAGAAAAAGAGAGCGAAAGACTCACCATCATCATCTGGCAGCCACTGCTGACAAGTCGGAAAAATAGTCGAAGAGAATAGAAAAGGGGTGAAAGATGAAAAGAAGTAAAATAAGAGCACTGACAAACTATGCAAACTATAGACATGCAAGTGAAGAGAGGATAAGAACAAAAAAAAAATAAAAAATATGAAGAGTATAACAAAAAATGAGTTAGTTTATGCTACGAGCTACATCTAAGTTCGTGTTAGTCTAATTTTTTTTTTAATATAATTTTGTTGCCGGCATATCACAAGCTGGTATTAATCATCAACAGACTCAAAGCTCAACCGTTACCCCGAGAGCTCCTGTTGCTAATTGTTTTATTATTTTAAACGACGTTAATATTTTTAAAATTGCCTATTTAAACAGTTTTTAAAAATATTAATGGTGGTAGAGTTCACGACGGACGCAGGAAGATTATTCCATTTATCAATTACTTTAAACATAAAAACGTTTTTAGCGATGTTAGTAATGAAATGTCTGTACATACTTTAAATCAGTTACTACGCGTATTGCTATTATCGAAAATAAATTTTTTTCAAAATTTACGTTATCAATTTTATTAACAATTTTTAAAACTTCAATAAGCTCCCCCCTTTATCTCCTAGTTTCAAGTGGATGCAAGTTTAACTCTTTAATCCTATATTCGTAAGACTTGTTGCGCAGTAACGGAATTAGTTTCATGGCGTGTCACTGAACCCTTTCCAACCTATCAATATCCTCATGCCAATACAGGCACCAAAACTGAATGGCATACTCTAAGTGAGGCCTGACTAGGGACTTGTAAAAGGGCAATATAATATTCTTCAATTTAAATTCAAAATTATGCGCTATGAAGCCTAACATCCTAGTAGCCTTTGCACAAGACTCCAGGCACTGGTTCCTAACTTTTAAATCCTTAGATACGCATACGCCTAAACCTACTTCCTCGTCAATGCTCGCTAACTCTCTATCATCCATCGTGTACGTGTAATTGTTGTTACAAGAACCTATATGCAAAACTTTACATTTGTCTACGTTAAATTGCATCTGCCACTTATCTGTCCACTCCATAATCCTATTTACGTCGTCTTGGAGTCTATTTCTATCGTGCACATTAAGAACTTTTCTGCCTATTTTAGGGTAAATATTTACTATTACACCGGTCTCCAGTAGAAAGTGTTAAAAGCTGGTTTTCAATGTTTTTCAATGCGCTGAAAAAAAAACCATAAATTTCACCTTCAAAATTGGCCGAACCTAAAACAACATGAACAAACCTAACCTAACCTAAAATTAACTGATTCAAATTAAAATCAGTGGAAGAGCCATTTTTTTACCCTTTTCCCGTTGGAGAGTTTAAGCTTCAATAACTCTTTAACAAATCATTTGCGACGGAAATGAGTATCATTTTTTAATTCAGCACATTGAAAAACATTGAAAACCAGCTTTTAAAACTTTCTACCGGAGACCAGTGTAATAATAAAGAAATACCTATTTTAGTATTGTCTGCGAATTTTGACATGTTACTGATCAAACCTACATCTATGTTGTTAATGTAGATTATGAATAGCAATGGGCCTAATACTGAACCCTGAGAGACCCCGCTACTAGGGTGTGTCAATTTTGTCAACTTTTTCAAATCAAATTTGGTAGTAAAAATATAGTGTCTTTTCATGTCAAAACTTGAAATTGGCCAACCAAAATGAAATAAAATAACCCTTACCTACATCAATTTTACCTTAAAGTTTTAGAAATTGACTCTTTTACTAAATAATAGGACATAAATTGATTAACTATTCATCTGTCACAGAATTATCCCACTGATCGCATATGGAGTGTTTTCAAGGTCATATAGTTGTTGTACAATGTACAAGTCACAACATGAATAGAACTGTCCCTCACTCTCAGTCCTCAGTTGCCTCTTAGATGTCATAGACGGTGGTTTGCTGTTATTGCTCTTGTACCTACTTCATAGTTATTCTACTAGACGAATACTACAGTTTAACTGTAAGTATGGATTATTGATTATTACAATTATTTATTATCATCATATTCTTCTGTCTAATTATGTTGTAATCCCATGAAATATTTTTTTATTGAATTTTAGAACATCGAATGACTAAACTTTGAAACATCGTAATTGATATAAAATACTTAAATGTTTTTCTCTCTTTTCAGATATTCCTAAGATGCCAAAATTGAAGACAAGAGGTCAGTCGTCATGCCACTTGAGCCTGTTAGTCGGTACAGGCAAGGAGCTTCCCGTATCAGAACTACCAACAGTGCGAGACATGCTGAGACTAGGGTTACTCCTTCGTGAACAAAATACAAAGGATAGAAGGAACTACACAGAGAAAAAGCTCATAAGGGACATGATTCCCCCTCTTCTGCATCAGTGGAAAAAAGCTAATGTGTTATTCAAACCACCTGTACTCAATCAGTATAGAACTATTGAGCTAAAATTAACAAAGCTATGGCACAAAGCAGTTGAGATATCACTTGATAAAGGAAAACTAGCAAAGAAAAATAAATTTCTGCACACACTTGATATCATAGAGTATAGAGTTGTGTTCTGAAGCCAATTGTTCTCCCTCATGCAGAAGAGAACCTCACCCTCACATTGATTGTCGCTGTCCTCGTGAGAAGAAGATCCCTGTTTTGGAGCTCGCTTTCGTAAAGGCGCAGAGAACAAAGGCAGGAGGCCAAGGAAGTATGCAGATTGGTTCGGCAGATTATTCAGAAACCAAAAAACAAATTGTTATTGCTAAGAAAAAAGAGAAAATCCGAGAGAGGGAAGAAAGGAAGAAAAAGAAGAGTGAAGAAGCCACCCAAAGAGATGAAGAGCTCTATCAAGAGGTTTCTCACTTCTTTGAAAGCTCTTCAGATGAACAGAAAGAAGCAACATCAGATGATAGCTCCAAAATGCCATCTGAACCTTCGCCGAAGAGAATGAAATACAACACTAAAGACATCTCAAACACTGCCTTGCCAGTATTCACCACCATACGGGGCTACGAGAGACTGCAGAGATTGCCACTGCCGCTTAGATAGATGCAGGCCTCATCAGCCGAGAGGATACATCCTTAGTGATAGATCATAATAAGATAAGAAGAGCACACGAAAAAATAATGAAGGAAATATCTGATCAACATGAAAAAGATTTGAAGGAGGAAGGTCTCTCTTGCCTTTTGTTTGATGGAAGAAGAGATTCTCCTAGAGGTAGAGGGAATGGACAGAAAGTTTCCCAGTCTCATCAAAGAAGAACACTACTCTGTGTGTTCCGAACCTGGTGGCCGCTATTTGTTTCACTTTGTTCCTGAAGCAGAAGTAGAAGGCAAGAAACATGCAGAGGCAATTGCTGATCAAATAATATGTTGGCTTCAAGAAAGAAGACTTGACAGTTCACTGCAGGCCGTTGGTGGAGACTCAGCTGCGGTGAACACTGGATGGCAGGGCGGTGTTATGACGCATTTAGAGAAAAAACTTGGAAGAAGGCTTGTTTGGATTGTATGTGATTTGCACACAGGGGAACTACCTCTACCTCTCATCTAGGAACTTGATGGTCCTACAAAGAGCAACAACAAGTGGTCAGGCCCCCTTAGCAACATGCTAGATGAAGCAACGGAATTAGAAATAAATACAAAATTTCCAAAGGTCGAAGTAGGCCCTCCCCTTCCAGTGTTGTCTGAAGAAGTTATCAAAGACCTCAGCACGGATCAATCTTACGCTTATCGTATTGTTCAAGCAATCAGATCAGGAGAGTTGCCTCAAAATCTGGCTCTCTTGGAGATTGGACCCGTAAGTCAGTCGTTGGTTAACTACAGCGATTCGTTTCTGCAGGATTTGGGTTTCCAAACATGCACTGAAGGGCAAAATGCTACAGAATTTGATGTTGAATTTATTATTGGGTTTTATCTTCCTCACTGGTTCAATGTAAAACTTAATCCAATGTGGATGGAGGGGCCCAACCACATCTTGTTTCAATTACAGCTACTGAGAACCCAAAGGAAAGTAGTGGTGGACATCGTGTTACCTGTGGTGAGAAGGTCCGCTCGGTATGCTAGGCCAGAGGCAGTTTTGCAAGCAATACTCTGCAGCCAATGTACCAAAGAGCAAACTGAGGCTGTGGAAATCATTCTAAAGCTTAGAGGAACATCACTAGATGATGACCAGCTGGAGACTGCACTGTTCAGACAAGGAAGGTACCTCCGATAAACGTCAATGCCACGAAATTGTCAGAATTAGTTAACTTGAGTTCAGAAGTTTTGGAGCCACCACTGACAACATGTATAACAAACAAAGATTTAACACAACTTAAAGAGGCCCCAATGCAAGTGCCAAAGTGGCCTTCTCACACTCAGAGTGTGGAGAGATGTGTGAAAATGGTCACAGAAGCAGCTAGTCAAGTTTACAGTCACGGGAGGCGAGAAGGCTACGTCAACGCGCAAGTAGCAAGCAGAATGCTGATGTCAAGGAACCGCAGCAAAAAGGACATGACTGCATTGGTTACTTTCAAATAAAGACTCTGAATGATATCTTATTGCCACTTTAAATGTTGATAGGATGTTTGCGCACATTTGTTATTTTGTTACGAATTTACGAGAAAATGGAATTTTTGAATTAAAATTGATGTAGGTAGGAGTTATTTGTTATTGTTTTTGAAGCAAGGATATTATTTTGTATGCCAAATGATTACATTAAATTGCTACCAAATCACATGATTTTCAATTTAGTCATTTCACCCCCAAAATTGACACACCCTACCCCGCTACCTACATCCAACCACCCCAATTCCCTCCCATTAACAACAACCCTCTGTTTCCCCGCAGGGGGTATAAAGGTTATGCACGTTCCTTCTGGGTGTTGTAAACTTTATACTTTGGGTGTGACAGCCCTCCGGTCCCGAGTCGTGGGATTCTAGAGAAATTGGCTGCCAGTTCCTCTAGGTTCTCTCTCTTTCGGGAGGGCGGGTGAAGTCTGTTGTACAAACCTGACCCGTGGGTTACTAGGACCCCTTCCCATCCTTACTCTGTCCTTTTAGCTTAGGTTAAGGATGCTCTCCTCTGACTGCAAAAAAAAAAAAAAAAAAAAAAAAAAAAAAAAACTGTTAGTATTAATTCTTTTTCTCTACTCTTACTATTAGGACCCTACTGCTACCTCATGCGTGGGAAGAGAGGCTTTGGAACCTCTATAAATAACACCATTTCACTTCAGTTCTAGGTAAATAATTAGAGGGGATAATAGCGGGTAGGATTGTTGACCATTTGGATTCCTACAAGCTACTTGGGGACTCCAACATGGGTTTAGACGGCATAGGTCGTGTCTCACCAACTTGCTCGAGTTTTTCCACGTCATGTTGAGTGAGTATGATAAGAGTAGGGCGAATGATGAGAAAGCCTTTAATAAGGTACCTCACAGCCGGCTAATGGCCAAATTGCGCGCGCTAGGTATTGGTGGGGAAGTAGGTAGGTGGATTGAAAACCGGCTGAAGAATGCCACAAAGTTAATCCCTTCCATTAGGCATATGGGCTACAATCGACGCTTACGTGACGCGGGTTCAAAGAAATCGATTTTAGAAGCATGTTTAGTTTAAATGATAACCCAACTCGTAACAATGGTTGGAAGTTGGATTTGAAACGGTTTAGGACTAGTGTGTGTGGGAATTACTTTACCTATAAGATCTGTGACACGTGGAACAGGTTACCTTCAGAAGTTGTGAACAGTTCCTCTGTGGATCATTTCAAGAAAAGGTTAGACCAAATCCTGCACACTATTTAAGTGTGTAGAAAATTTTCCCTGGCACTGTTGCCATTGGTACCTCTTCGGTATGGGCCGCAAGCAGGGCCGGATTTACTTGCTTGTGGGCCCTAGGCCAAACCTTATCAGTGCCCCCCCTCAAAAAAATATTTTATATATATATATATATATCGTAATATTGTAATGTAAAAAAAAAAAGAATTACAACATAATGTAACACATCAATAATTTTATTCAAATTAGTTTTATATCATGTACAACTTATTCTTACACAAAGGAATAATGAAAAAAAATACAGTCAAATTGAAGCATAATAAATTTTGCAATAAGAATTACAACATAATGTAATACATTACACATTAATAATTTTTAATCAAATTAGTTCCATATCAAGTACATCAAAGTAAATCAAGTTCCATATCATGTACATCATACACATAGGAATAATGGAAAAATACAATGAAACTGAAGCATAATAAATTTTGCAAGCACAACTATGTGAAGTTCAAATTGACTTTTTCCTGCTTTTTTCTATGGCAAATTTGTCAATGATACTGTTTGTGTCAAGGGATTGTAGGAGGTCCCCAGTGGGCCCCCAGTTACTGGTGGGCCCTAGGCCAATGGCCTATGTTGCCTATTGGAAAATCCGGCCCTGGCCGCAAGGCCTTTTGAGGTACTTCTTTTCCTTGTAACTCCTTGTAACTCTAACCAGTTAGCTACCTCACTGCATATACCATGCACTTTAACCTTCGCAATTAATCTTTTATGCGGAACTGTATCGAACGCTTTTTTAAAGTCTAAATAAATAACGTCAGCTGCTCTATGCCTATCGTATTCACGCACTATTTCGTTATAAAACTCTAACAAATTAGTTAAACAAGATCAATGGCATCAAAACCCATGCTGACTACTATTAATCAAATCGCGACTTTCTAAGTGATTGACGATACGATCCCTAGCTACAGATTCCAAAAGTTTACCGACAATTGACGTTAAGCTAATAGGGTTATAATTGCTAGCTACTGTGCGCAGTGCCATATTAAGGATTTTTGGGCCCTGGGGCCATAATATTCTTGGGGTCCTCAACAAGACAAATCTTTGGGGTCATGTAAATTAATGAAACCATTTATTTCTAAATCAAATAATGCAAGTTTTTCACAAATACCAAGCTGCTACAATTACACCAAACCAATTACACAACTACAAGTCCACTACTAATCTACCAAAGTGGTCACAAAATCATCCACCACCAGTTACAAAAGTTTTTGAGCTGCTTCATATCACTAAATTTTCCAATCACAAGCTCAGTATTTAAATTCTGCAAAATATTCTTTTCTATGCATAACAATGACAGACTTTGCAATTTCTTTTAGGTTAGCATTTGACATTTAACATTTTTAATCATGCTCAAATGAGAAAAAGAATGCTCCAGCAGTTGCATTTGACATCATCAAACACAAATAAATGCGATAAGCAATGAAAGCATTTGGGAAAACAGCCCTCAATTTGTGAATTTCCTGTAGTACTCCTAATGGGCGAGTGTCAGCTAAAGCGTTTTGTTTGACAAACAGTACAAAATGCTGAAACTCAAATGGGAATGCAAAAAACTTCTTTTTTCTACGTGAAGGTCAAAATATGATAATAAAAACCTCAAATGGGAAGCTGTCCTCAAAATCATTTGGATAATGGACTAGCCAGATTTTTTGTTGCTTTTGATGCTTCCTCTGAAGTTAGTTGAGAGGCATTGTTGAGCATTCCAAATTTATCATTGATATCATTATAAACATCGGCCCCTAAAAGAGCTGGGCCATGGGGCCTGGCCCCACCTTAATACGCCATTGACTGTGCGGTCGCCTTTTTAAAAAATGGGCGTAACGTTAGCTAATTTGAAATCTTCAGGAATGATCCCCGCTTCTAGTGACTTATTAAAAATCTTCGTTAAGGGGCCTACGATAACGTCTTCCAAATCTTTCAAATGTCTTGGATAAAGCCTGGAAGCCTTGATAACTTTTAGCTTATCGATATAATGCGCAATCTCACCCTCGTAAACAGTTATTTCATTCAAAATAGTCTCGCTACTAAATGGAACGACATCGTCCACGTCGGGGACATTATTTACGTCTTCTAGTCTTCTAGGGTAAAAACTGTGTCAAAAAAGTTGTTAAAAATACCTGCCATCTCCTGAGCATCGGAAGCCAAAGCGCCGTTAGCGTCCAGTGAGTCGGCGTCAAGGCGGTAAACTTGGCACCTCTGTAATTGAGCCGAAACATCATGATTTTCAACTTCGAATAAAATGGGTTTCAGCTCATTTACACAGCAAATGAATATCAGATTTGAATAAATCACACCAAATACTACTAGAAAAAATGCATTTTGCAGGTGATTAGATTTCCTTAAGATTTACTCCCGTTCACTACTTTTGGCTTGATAGCTGATATGTCTATTCCTGACAATCTGTATTTAAGACCCTAACAGTAGTAACAGTTTTTGGACAATTTAGATGCAACTTTTTCTTATTAGGGTCTGATGGAAAAACGAGGGCATAATAAACTAGTTTTATAAAATACATCTCATGACTTGGTTAACCTCGATAGGCCCCAGTGGCTTCATGTTTTCCAAATGAAATGTAATGTAAGCAAATTTTAAACCAGACTTGAAGACTGGATCTACGAAAATACCTTTTGAGTCATATACAGTCGATTTTTACAATGACTTGCCATCAGGGATGCCACTCCTTGGAATATTTCCCAAGATCTTGGGATTTCAAATCCACCCCTGTGGGATATTGGAATTTTCCTATAAAAATTTAGGGAATTTTGAGATTTTCCAGTCTTATACAGGGTGTGTATAAAGTAACGCAAGTGTAGAGAGAGAGAGAGAGAGAGAGAAGAGAGAGAGAAGAGAGAAGAGAGAGAGAGAGGAGAGAGAGAAATCCGATTTGAAAAGGTTTAAACTAGTTTCAACTTGCTTTAACTTGTAAAAACATTTTCAACACCTCTTATAAACTTTACTATCGAACATATAATTGTTATAAAGTACATGTAATAAATATTACTTGTCCATGTTCACTCGCGTTAATATAATTCAAATCGGATTTGTCTCTTCACTTGCGTTACTTTATATACACTTGGGCATCGATCGCTTCTCAAAAATTACACTTCTGTTAAGAAACTTGCTACTTTAGATAGAGATAAACAAAGGAGACATTAAAAAATTATTAAAGATAGATATATTAAAGAAATACAACTTCAAATAAACATGGTAATTGGTATATTTTCCTCCCCACACGAAAAAGTGGAGGGGACATGTCGTCCCCCACGATCGACGCCCATGCCTGCAGGGCCGGATTTACTTGCTTGTGGGCCCTAGGCCAAACCTTATCAGTGCCCCCCTCAAAAAAATATTATATATATATATATATCGTAATATTGTAATGTAAAAAAAAAAGAATTACAACATAATATAAAACTAATTTGAATAAAATTATTGATGTGTTACATCATGTACAACTTATTCTTACACAAAGGAATAATGGAAAAAAATACAGTCAAATTGAAGCATAATAAATTTTGCAATAAGAATTACAACATAATGTAATACATTACACATTAATAATTTTTAATCAAATTAGTTCCATATCAAGTACATCAAAGTAAATCAAGTTCCATATCATGTACATCTTACACATAGGAATAATGGAAAAATACAATGAAACTGAAGCATAATAAATTTTGCAAGCACAACTATGTGAAGTTCAAAATGACTTTTTCCTGCTTTTTTCTATGGCAAATTTGTCAATGATACTGTTTGTGTCAAGGGATTGTAGGTAGTCCCCAGTGGGCCCCCAGTTACTGGTGGGCCCTCGGCCAATGGCCTATGTTGCCTATTGGAAAATCCGGCCCTGCATGCCTGGTATTATATAATATATTATCCTAATGACTTCGCTTAACATATTTCTGTTAAGAATAATAAGCATAACATATTAATAAAGAAATTGAACTAGTTTCGAGTGACATTTATTAAGAAATAAGCACTTCTATAGATATTTTTGGCAATGAAACATTGGCAACCCTTCAACATATCTTGTCAAAGATGTAAAATACGGCCAGTGCCACCAACGCTACATGGACAGGAATAGGGGCAGGAATAGAAGTCAGAAAAAGAGAGACTTGCCAACTCTCTAATCAGCAAATAAAGAAATGGAAGATGACACGGCAGGGCTAGCACAAGTCTTTCTGCAGTGATTTTCTACTTCCTATAATTGAAGTCGGTATCATAACTTTACATTTTGTCATTAATTTTTTTTATTACTATTTAGATACATGGTGTAAAAAATCCTGGATTTAAAAAAAAAAATTTATAAGCCCATCTTGGCATTTTTAATTTTTTAGAATGGCATCCCTGCTTGCCATATGATGTGGTAAATGGTAGCCAGAGATGGGCAGTAACGCGTTGCATGTAACGACGCTACGTAACGAACGTTACAACGAGTAACGGTAACGCCTGAAAGATTTTCAAATGCATCAATGTAACGGTAACGCTTTGCAAATTTTTATCACTAACGAATTTTTTCGTTACTCGATACTTGAATTTGATAACATTGCCATTCCATTCATGAGGACTATTAAATGCAATTCACTATTCCGTGTTAGTGGCAACAACTAATTTATATTTTCTAGGTGTCTTCGTCTTTCCCAAAAATCATTGGAGTGCAAATTATTGTGCAATATATCGTTCTTAAGAGAACAACATTTATATAGTCAATAATAGTAGCTATTAGAATTTATGTGGTATGGCTGCCATTTGTAAGTTTATCTGTAGTTTCAAAATACGTGTGAAGGCACATAAACGAATATCAAATGTACCTAGTTACTCGTAACGTCGTTACATGTATCTAGTAACGGTAACGCTTTAAGGATTTTCAAAAGTAACGATGTAACGGTAACGCCGAGTACATTTGACGGGTAACGAGTAACGGTAACGCCGCCCAATTTAATGTAACGGTGCCCATCACAGATAGTAGCTACCTAGTTAGTTTTAAGAAAAATTTGGACGTTTTCATGAATGAAACAGTTTGTATATTGTAAATAGTGTATATTCTTCGCTTACGTTATGTACGGTAGGCTACTTTACAGAACTAACCAAAGTAGCCTACTTTCGTAGTTCCTCTCAACCTTTCAAAGGTTCTGTGCGATGATTCCTCATTTCACGAAGGTCAAGCTTGTCGCCCCTCCTCTGTAAATAGTTTTATGTAAATTAGATGACGTCGGACTGACATTTTGCAAAATTTTATCATAAAATATAGCTTAGGAATTGGATAACCTCGATAGTCCTAAGTAGCCTCATGTCTTCCAAATAAAACGTAATGTTACTGTAATGTACTATAACATAGGCCCACTAGGCCCTGACCTAGCAGTTTTACTTGCCTTGCCTTAAGCATGCTCGTAACCTCACCTAAACATTTACTGCAAAAACCACAAAATTCTTTGACTTTGTCCTCTCAAAAGCTATATTGTTTTAGTTCATAGCAAAGATTCGCAGTGGCTTCAACGCCGTTCTGCATCGACTTCACTCGCGGTTATTCTTACAAAAGTCTTTTTGCACCTTCAAAACCAATGACCAAGGTTCCTCATTTAAAAGAAGTACTGTTACATAGGTGTTGTGAAATACTGTAAATATTTTTCAAGGCTATTTTTAAATAATAAACTACTACATCTACTGAGATGAGGTTTATTTTCCCGTTTATAAGTACAAGAAAACATTTGCTCACTAAGATTATACGAAGGAATTAAGGTTTATTTGTGAAACTAAACTTTGGTTTACATATTTTTATTTATAACATTTCATATAAATATATAATTAAACAAAGAATATATATATATATATATATATATGCATATATAACTGCAATGACCGCGCAGTATATAAATGAATAGAAACGACATAAGTGTTAAGGAACGTTTCTGCACACGAGGAGGAGAGATAACGAATAATGAAAAATGAGGCGAACCGCCCGGGAATCGAACCCAGGGCCTTCCAATTGCCGGTCGGACGCTCTACCATTATGCTACGGACCTCACTCAATCACAAATCGAAATTCTCCCACATAGGGCAGAAACCAATACCCAGAGAGGGCACCCTCGCAAATCGTGAATATGCGCATATAACTGCAATGACCGCGCAGTATATAAATGAATAGAAACGACATAAGTGTTAAGGAACGTTTCTGCACACGAGGAGGAGAGATAACGAATAATGAAAAATGAGGCGAACCGCCCGGGAATCGAACCCAGGGCCTTCCAATTGCCGGTCGGACGCTCTACCATTATGCTACGGACCTCACTCAATCACAAATCGAAATTCTCCCACATAGGGCAGAAACCAATACCCAGAGAGGGCACCCTCGCAAATCGTGAATATGCGCATATAACTGCAATGACCGCGCAGTATATAAATGAATAGAAACGACATAAGTGTTAAGGAACGTTTCTGCACACGAGGAGGAGAGATAACGAATAATGAAAAATGAGGCGAACCGCCCGGGAATCGAACCCAGGGCCTTCCAATTGCCGGTCGGACGCTCTACCATTATGCTACGGACCTCACTCCTCCTCGTGTGCAGAAACGTTCCTTAACACTTATGTCGTTTCTATTCATTTAATACTGCGCGGTCATTGCAGTTATATGCGCATATTCACGATTTGCGAGGGTGCCCTCTCTGGGTATTGGTTTCTGCCCTATGTGGGAGAATTTCGATTTGTGATTGAGTGAGGTCCGTAGCATAATGGTAGAGCGTCCGACCGGCAATTGGAAGGCCCTGGGTTCGATTCCCGGGCGGTTCGCCTCATTTTTCATTATTCGTTATCTCTCCTCCTCGTGTGCAGAAACGTTCCTTAACACTTATGTCGTTTCTATTCATTTATATACTGCGCGGTCATTGCAGTTATATGCGCATATTCACGATTTGCGAGGGTGCCCTCTCTGGGTATTGGTTTCTGCCCTATGTGGGAGAATTTCGATTTGTGATTGAGTGAGGTCCGTAGCATAATGGTAGAGCGTCCGACCGGCAATTGGAAGGCCCTGGGTTCGATTCCCGGGCGGTTCGCCTCATTTTTCATTATTCGTTATCTCTCCTCCTCGTGTGCAGAAACGTTCCTTAACACTTATGTCGTTTCTATTCATATATATATATATATATATATATATTAGCGCCTCAGTGGGGTAGTGGTTAGCGTCGCTACGAAACCATCGGCTCCGGGTTCGAGACCCGACGGCAGCCGGCGCTCAGCAAAACCCAGCTGTTCATCCTTCCACACAATGAAGAAAGTGGTTGGTAGATAAATGGGTACCCTAGGTGGCCTAGTGGTTAAGACGTTGGGCTGCTGATGGGGCGTGGTTCGGATTCCACGTTAAACTGTAGGTCTAAGGTGGAGTGAAAAGCTTGACCTTCGTCAGGATGAACAATTCGGGCGGAAGCTAACCAAAGGTGTGCGCGCGCGCACACACACACACATATATATATATATATTACTTATTTGGTAACCTTGAAATAGTCTTTACATTTTTCCAAAACAGTTGCGTGGTTTATAATGTTTTAATTTCACAGCAGTGAAAGGTTTCCAATCTTCTGAATTACTATTCAAAATTAGTTCTGTCTTTCTAAATCAAAGAAGGAAGAGAACAACGATAGATTGTTTTCAACAGATATTCATTACAATTCATTATAAAGAAATTAAATAAAAGAAAGTCTCTTCTCATAACATTTTGCCTTGATACTACTTTAAATGACACGGTAAAAGGCTCCAATGAGATCAATTAACTAGTTTACCTTCCTACTAGGTGTAAGAGGTTTATTTGATAATTTTACTCTTTATTTTGTCTTCAGTTAGTAATAAACTGCTCTGCAGAATGCTGAATGCTAAGCGTGACCTAAGCCTTTTTCTCATTCAGTAAGTAATTTCTATCTGCGTTTATTGTTTCTGGTATAATGTTGAACCGCACTAGCCGCGAGATGTGCACAGTGTAGTGTGCACGTTTTGTTTGTCCTGTAATAATTCCAGTATTAATATTATTTTCTTCAATTTAAATATGTAACATTCAATAAAACTGAGCAAGTATTTACCATTTACTTCAACAATATTTCATTACTCTTTTTTTTTTAAATGTGTACAAATGCTGAAAGTTTAGGGATGTAACTCATTTTAGAGTTAACATGCTTAAACCTTCAATCTTCGGTGTAGTTGAATCATGGGTATATTTGTAGGGAGCGTCAGTCACCGTATAGAACACTGACAAATGAAAACTTGGTGAAAATTTGGTGAAAATTTCGTTCGACTCATTATTATTATTAATAATAATAATAATAATAATAATAATTATTATTATTATTATTATTATACACATAAGCAAGCCACGTTTCAAGAATACTTGTAAACAGTAATTTTCGAACGAATTGCTAATATGTAATAAACAATCAACCAAACTGCCTTGATTACGGGAGAATATATAGATTTGTTAAGATTTCTCTTTATATATCACGTAACAATATTATTGCTAATTCTCTCACATATTCTGATTAAAAGAAAATCAGAATTTTAACAGAAAATTTTGTTAAAGTTTATAAATCGGAATATGATATACTAAATACAGTACATATAATATAATTAATTTAATATAAAATAACAGGACTAATTATAGCTGGGAAGTTGAAGCTGGAACAAATATTCATATATATATATCAGTGGCGTGCATTCCAAGCATGTAAGTCATGCACTGCATAACCACTTAAGCCAAGCCATTCATGTTTTTATAGCGAAATAAAATGTCAAAGTAAGAAATATACAAAAGTCTACGTTGTTAATTTCCTGAAAGCTAAAATTTCCCTCATAAATCTAAAAAAAGCTAAAAAGTTATAGCATGACTCGCGGTCATAGAAAAACAAAAACAGCAGTTCTACCGACCGCACGCAGACGTGGCATATGCGCTGAAATAGTGTCAAAGTCATGCTGAGATCGTACAGCTTTTGCTTCAGTTTTCTAAATGCTTTCGTGGGGTTAGGTTGCGCTTCGATAGTGCAGAGAAGAATGTTATAATAAATGCGATTGCATAACCCATACTGGCTGGTGAAGCGTGTATTGTTGCAGAACTTTTGAACAATAGTTTTTCGAAGAGAGAATTTGAAGAGAAAAAAGCGATAGTGAAAAACGGTAGGCCTACGCCAAATCTACCTACTTTAAAACTGGGGAAATGCGAATGTCAGGTTTAGCTCTGATGTCAATAGAGAAGAATTTGCTTCACAGGTTACGAAGTTCAAAAGATTTTTATGAAAGTGTCATTAACGAATTTGTCAAAAAGGAATGTAGAATGGAATTTACATATAAATGAGGTATGTTAATATTTTTTATTTAGAATTTTATATTTTTAAACGCTATTGTGTTGTAAACATGAAAGGTATATTCACTAATATGAGTGGAATGAAATTCCACATGAAACTCTATTACACTATAGCATGACCAACATGAAAATTCACTGCACGCCACTGATTTATATATATATATACACACGTAAGGAAACTACACCAAATTACATACAAATCAGCTTAATTGAAACTCCTGTGTTTAGGGTTAATGATGATAATGAGTGAGGAGAGTCAGAAACTCGGACAGCGTTCAGGCCAACTAATACGGCCCAGTCATCGGGAATCGAACCCCCGACATCAATGTCTTCACTTCGCTTATAGGGAATAATAATAATAATAATAATAATAATAAATAATAATAATAATAATATAACTTTGGGGTTTAACCCGTTAACATCCGAGGTCATATGTCGGAGAGTACCTGCAACTTTACGCGGGATTCGAATCACTACCATACCACTGGAGTCCGAATCGAGAATCGGGCCCACGACTTTCAAACGATTTACCAATAAGATATCTGGCGGGTTTAGGTGAGGGAGATTGGGATATACTCAGTTAGGTCATGCGCTGTAGGTTAGGTTAGGTTAATTTAAGAGAATATCGACGATGATTTCGATCCGTCCAAATTTGGGCTATCAGTGTATTTAATGTGAAGTACACTTACCTATAAATTCACGTGTTATTACGTCATACCGATATTTATATGCAGTTTCCATGGTAACAATTTGTTGAAGTTACAAAAACAAAACCTGGTTTCAACCAATTTTTATTGTCAATATAAATTTTTAAATTCATCAGTATTTTATTATTTTACTTATGTTTACACATTAACAATGATAATAAAGCGATGGTATTACATAAATAGTTATTATTATTATTATTTCATATTTATACTGAACTCATTCAATGAATGTCTGAAAATAATAATGCGTTGCCATAGAAACAGCGTTAAAATTTACATATAAAATAAATCTCTTATGAGCAACTCAGCTGTTATCATAAATTATATAATAAGCTTATATATATATATATATATATATATATATATATATATATATATATATATATTAGTGATGTCCACAATAAATTTGTTTTGGAACACCACTAAAATCAATTAATGCGATGTTGAAAGAAGTCTAACTCTTCCTTTTAGTATTTAGGATGGGTATGTTTTCATTTAGGTTGGGTATGTTTTCATTTAGGTTGGGTATGTTTTCAGATGAGAGTGCCAAAGAAATTATGAGTACCCGAGTTTGAAAATTTCCAAAATATGATTTCAACTCAAGATACGAGACAGTAAACCGAAAAAGTCCCGAGTCGTATTATGACACTGTACAAAATTTTCTTTCCTAATTATGATGATCGTTTATGTATTAATTAATACTTTTTTTTTTTAATAGTTTATCTTTTTGTATTTTTATTTACTAATAATTGATTAACATTCTTTACTCGAATATTGTATCGATTAATGAAAGATATCGCATTGAAGTCTTAGATTTAAGAGAAGATTTTTGGGATTAATTATTCACAGTTTTGGTAAGTTAACTGTCTAAACTGGAGTGAGTTTTATTTCTCTGCGGTTCAAATATGTCGATTTAGTAATTTATTTAATAGATAATGAATAAATTTAGTGAGAAATTCCTTCCAATGAAAATCTTCAAAAGATTTTTCAAATAAAAGAAGTAAATTCGTAAGAAATGTATGTCACATCCGCATGTGTACTATTTACTAAATTGCTATTTTTGATGCGCAGTTTGACCCTCATTCAT
>JAJOZX010001346.1:692500-762500 GCA_023014485.1 Bathynomus jamesi | reverse complement strand
AGAGAGAGTATTGCCAAACCGCTATACTTACTATGGAGGAAATCACTCGACACAGGACAAATTCCACTGCCATTAAAGAACGCGAACATTGCCCCTTTATTCAAAGGTGGTAACAGAGCAATGGCCAAGAATAATCGGCCGGTAGCTCTCACCTCACACCTTATGAAGTGCTTTGAACATATAATTAGAAGCGAAACTACCTACAAGAAAAGAACTTATACAACCCAAATCAACATGTTTCAGGGCTGGAAGATCATGCATATCACAGCTATTAGATTACCAGTGGAAAATATTGGAAACACTGTGTCAAGGACAAAACATAGATGTAATCTATACTGACTTTGCTAAAGCCTTCAATAAATGTGACCATGGAATTATAGTACATAAACTTAAGAATACAGGAATTGGTGGGAAGATGGATATTTAATTTCTTGACGCAAAGAACACAAAGAGTGGTGGTAAATGGAGCCAAATCGGAAATCTCGGAAGTAGAGAGCTCTGTCCCACAAGGGACAGTACTAGCTCCTTGCTGTTCCTAAAAATGATTGCAGATATTGATGCAGATATCAATGACAGTATTGTATCATGTTTCGCAGATGACAAAGATATGCAAGGAAATATTGAACGAAGGTGACATAGAAAGATTACAAAACGACATTGAAACATTATTCCAGTGGGCAGAAGACAATATGAAGTTCAACGAAGAAAAATTCCAACTTCCAAGATATGGTAATAAGGAGTTACAGAAAAAAGGATACAAAACTCTGCAAGCCAAACAGATAACACCAAATCCACAAGTCAGGGATCTTGGAGTAATAATGTCGTCGGATGCAGAATTCAGAGAGCAATATAACATCAAAATTACAACGGCTAGAAAAATAATGGGAATCATCTGGAGGAGCTTCCGTAGCAGAAAAGCAAACATCATGCTCAAATTATGGAAGAGTCTAGTCCTACCAATAATTGAGTATTGCTCAGTACTCATAAGCCCATACAGAAAACGAGACATTGCTAACATTGAAACTATACAAAGGACCTTTACGTCTAAGATAGAGGAAACGGAAGGTGAAGACTACTGGTCTCTACTACAATCACTGAAACTCTACTCTCTCGAAGAAGGCGCGAGCGGTACACAATAATATACATATGGAAAATACTTGAGGGATCTGTCCCTAACCTTAGAAATGAAATAGAAACAAACTGGAATGAGAGAAGAGGTAGATTTTGTACGGTCCCAGCTGCAGTGGGACAAGGGGCCATGAAAACGAGGCTGGAAAATACCCTCAGAATACAAGGCCCAAAGCTTTTCAATGTCCTACCAAAAGAAGTGAGGAATCTCCAGCACACCGACCTGAATAACTTCAAGAATCAGCTGGGCAGATTCCTGTGTAAAGTCCCTGACCAGCCATGCGTGGATGGTTACGAGGGCAGGAGGAGATCAGACAGCAATTCCCTCCTTCACCAAATCCCGCAAATGAGGCCGAATGCTGCAGAGGGGTCGACCGTAGGTCGATCCTGAACTGTCATTCGAACTCACCTAAAGTATGCACCTAAAATAAGTGTGTATGTATATATATATATATATATATATATATATATATATACACACACACACACACCTCGTTAACCTCGCTAAGTTGTCCGTGATCGAGGGGTGGCCCATAATCACGGATAAGCCGATTTCACAGTTAACTCTGTATGCCCCACCGGTGGATGGTTAGTGCAACCACTGCTGCCCATCACCACTAACTGTCTTCTCACCTCGCGCGCCACTCCAACAGTAATATTCTATTACAGTATAATATACAATTAAGTAGTTTGTACTCACCACAAGACATGAATATATGCGAAGCCACACGCGTACATGTGGTCTCTGAAACGCAGAGACTGAGGCGCGTTGTGGTAGGCTGGCGGGAGGCGAGGTGCTCATGTAAATACCGCCCCAAACCACGGCTAACTCGGTTATGACCACGCATAAGTGCACGATGATCTCAATTAGTAAATCACGGTTAACTCGACTTAAGGTTGAGTGAATCACGGATAACCACATGAGTACTTGATTATATATATATATATATATAATATATATATATATATATATATATATATATAATAGCAAAGGTGTCTTTTGAATGAATAAAATCGTTTGTCTTTAGCCAAAATAAAAGTGAAACATCGCTTGGCGATAAAAGTTTAATATTGATATACATACAGTTTATATACCAAGCTTCTTCTGACTGGTTATTAATACACATATTACTATGCCCACAGGGTATGAAGGTATGTATACAATTCATTTATACACATAAGACAGAATGTACATGGAATTTGCGTACATTAAAAACATTTGTTTAAATCAGAAATTGTATGAATGAACTCGAGTAAAAAATAAAATTTATATAAAAGAATTTTTACTATTATTTTAATTAATAATGATATATATATATATATATTACACAAATTTTTAAGCATTTTTACATTTTATATATATATATAATTTTTTTTTTTTTACTACAAAAGATTGTCACATTTGTCGAGTGGAAAAAGAGTAAATTTTTTTTTTACATTTTTTAATAATTTTTCATAACATTTTGATTTAATTTAAATCCTACACGAATAAGGTTGTGCTTTTTTTTGTTTCGGGATTGAAGGTTCGAATACCTCAGCGGGAAGTGATCGATGCTAATCGACGTTGCCAATTCATGAACTGTCCAAAGCCAACTCGACTCTGAGATATGAGAATGGGGAACATTGAGGCGAGTGATGCTCCATTTTTTTAGACCTAAAATTTTAGTTTTTCAAACTGGTGTCGTCACCGCCGGTCTTATCGACGGCTGATCACCCTTATTAGTTAAAGATCGAGTTGGCCCCATCATTTACTCCACTGAAGGAGGGCTTCCATTTGAGGAAGGGAGTTGTTTCTAAACTACTTTAATAAATGAACTGATGACTATTTACTGTTAGGGATTATGATTGTCGAAACCTCATCACGAAGAAAGAAATCCAAAACAGCGCTTTCTATATATATATATATATACCAGCACCTCCTTCATCCTCATCAGCACCTCTTCAGCCACACCCTAAAGCACTTTCGAGGATTCACTTTTTGCATTCTTCAGCACTCCTACAGCGATTCTTAGAGAGAGAGACAAGATTTCTTCCATTAAATCTTTACCATAAACGAGGTTTCACTCTGGTCGAACAATGGAGCGCCTTGTTTGAGGTAAAGATATGATGAATAAAATCCATGAAGACGGGTGAATGCCTGCAGAGTGCAGGTGTCAGCCTGTAAGAGTAGCTGCAAGAATGCTGAAGGCAAAAAGATAATCCTCGAAAGTGCCTGAACGTGTCGATGAAGAAGTGCTGACGAAGATGAAAGAGGTGCTGGTACCTACAGTATGTGTGTGTATATACACACACACACTAGGGATGGTGCACCGATATGTTAATAGTGACCCAGTGAAAGGAATCGGTATAATATCGAGTTTTACCGAAACCATCCGACATTAACATAGTCTGTTCTACGAATGAGCTTGGAAGAAACTCTGGAGCAACAAGATTGACTGACCATGCGTGCGCCCAAGCAATGAATGCTTCTATATGGGTTTGGATGGGTATATATGGATTTGGAGAAGCTTTTCTTCCTTAATGCCAGGCAGATTCTTTTCCATATTCGCAACTGATACCCCACTTTTGTTAATTAGAGCGTAAACAGTACATTCGTGTAATTCTTTCCTTTTAAAATAGTGATTTAAATGCAAAATTTTCATTTCTTAAGTTCAACCTAAAAGTGAATTGAGTAGTAAATTCTTAAACCGGTTGGAAATGCATAAATAGTAAGACAGCGTCAGTATACCACAGTATTTGTTAAAAAATACCAGAAACTAATGGAGCATGCAGCGTGAATGATCGGGATATGCCGGAATCTGCGGGGAAATAATTTTATACCGGCTATTTTTATTTTTTTTTGGCGAACACTGAATACCGGTGCACCCTTGTAGAACAAAATATACTCTTCATTGGTGAATAAATGTTATTTACAATAGACGACATCGATACACGCCAAACATATAATTTAAATAAATAATAAAATATATGTTTTAAAATGTAGATCTGGTTTGTAAGAAATGCGTTTTTCAAACGCTAAGCAGCCACTACAAATCAATTATCACGGCCTTTTCGGCTCGACCTTTTGAGACATAGTGAGCAGTCGCCTCTGGTTGTCGATGACGTGCAGATTCCTCACGTAGAGCCGAATCTCGCCCTCATTCTTCGGTACTGCGGGTGGATCCAACGCTGCGTGCGGAAGAAGTGATAATTAAAGCGAGAGAAAGGAGAGAAGAGAACGAAACGTTGTTCACAAAATTTGAGGAATAAACGATTTTGTTATTCTAATAGTATCATTATGTTTGGGAGATAATAGAACTTAACATCACTATTTACAGTAAATACGCGCAACTGTTAGTGTAGCTACGCAGGTTTCAGCCAATCGCTAAAAGGAGTACGAGGCCAAACGGCTTAATGAGAGAAAATTAGTGGAACTTAAACAAATTCATAATACAGGGTGTCCCGTAAGTCTGGACCCATAGGGAAAAATAATAAAATTACAAAATAGTCCAAAAATTTATTACATAATCTGTTCAAAGTGTCCGCCGTTGTGTCGCACACATAGTTGAAGACGTAATCTCCACTGCGACAGCACTTTCTGAATCACAGTCGCAGAAATTTCTTGACACGCCTCCACAATGCGTGCTTTAAGGTGGAAAATGTTCTGAAGTTTGACCTCGTACACTTTGGCTTTCAAGTGGCCCCACAAATAAAACTCCAGCGGAGTAAGATCATAATAAAAAAATAATAAAAATAATAATAAAAATAATAAAAAAATATATTATAAATAAATTTTTGGACTATTTTGTAATTTTATTATTTTTCCCTATGGGTCCAGACTTACGGGACACCCTGTAGTATTACCGGATTTCTGCAGACGGAAGTTGCAATTGCGAGTGAAGGCTTATTATGTCCATGGATTACTTTCCCTGTCCCCTCTCCCACCCTTTACAACATGCATTGTGGCAACCCCATCCCTTTCCTTTTGGGAAGAAGTTAATACAACTAAAACTATGGAAACTATAAAAAAATAAAAAGATGGTGAAAAGGAACATATTAAGAATAAAGATGAGAAGTAAGGAAATCGGAAATGATTATGACGTCGTGCAACAAAAAATACTGTGTATATGAAACTTGATATACAGGGTGTCCCGTAAGTCTGGACCCATAGGGAAAAATAATAAAATTACAAAATAGTCCAAAAATTTATTACATAATCTGTTCAAAGTGTCCGCCGTTGTGTCGCACACATAGTTGAAGACGTAATCTCCACTGCGACAACACTTTCTGAATCACAGTCGCAGAAATTTCTTGACACGCCTCCACAATGAGTGCTTTAAGGTGGAAAATGTTCTGAAGTTTGACCTCGTACACTTTGGCTTTCAAGTGGCCCCACAAATAAAACTCCAGCGGAGTAAGATCATAATAAAAAAATAATAAAAATAATAATAAAAATAATAAAAAAATATATTATAAATAAATTTTTGGACTATTTTGTAATTTTATTATTTTTCCCTATGGGTCCAGACTTACGGGACACCCTGTATGATGGTGCGCAAGGGCGTCGATTGCTCTAAAATAGTGGGTGGGGGGACACTTCGCCTTCAAACAGCGAATCAAACAATACTCTGAGTAGCTGTTGCGTGTAATATATCAATGTCGTCGTAATTTACCATTTACCCGTTTTTTTGTATTTTTCTCAGCATGTTAATAAAAACCCACTCTAATAGACAGTTTATTTCCACAACAGTTTCGATCGCCACTGGCATCCTCTTCGGGTGGATACAGAAAAACGATTCGTTTTTCTGTATCCATCCGAAGAGGATGCCAGTGGGCATCGAAACTGTTGTGGAAATAAACTGTCTATTAGAGTGGGTTTTTATTATCATATTTTGACCTTCACGTAGAAAAAAGAAGTTTTTTGCATTTCTCAGCTTGTTGAAAAAAATTCAATTGTATTTAATAATTTTATCTTTTTTTATTTAAACATTTTTGTTTGCAGAAATAAGAAACGCAATACAAACTATTTATAATATTTAACCTTTCATGTAACATAATATCACACATGCTTAACCGAAATAAATCTTTTATTACCTGTAGACAACAGAGGTCAATGTACATAAACTGATAACAAAATATGTACATGAAATATAAAACAAATAAACTGCACTTTGATCACACTTTCATATTGAAAATGATACGTAACAAAATCGTTTATTTAACATATTGTTCATGACAATAATTTATAATATTGCTATTACATTCGCATATGCATATAATACGACATATAACGTCTTATTAGGTGCTATTAATAGTTAGCATTTATAGCAATTCATCCACGAAAGTGGGGGCACAACTGGTAGGTTGTCCCCCCTTTGTAGAAAGTGGGGGTGAAATGTCCCCCGCGTTCACCCCGCAGTCGACGCTCATGATGGTGCGAGAATTAATATGACGCCAGACTAAAAAGGTTGAATATGAAATCCGACGAACTACCTCGTATAGAGAAAATAATAAATACCTAAATTTAAGACAATTTGAGGGGAAAACGTTTAGAGATAAACTATCACCAAATGTCGATGACTGAGTGAGAAACGAGTGGACGGATTCATACTGTATAATCGAGGGCGATGGATGAAGATCTCTCAATAAACAGCAGCCGAGATATCGATTGCAGAGACCCTACATAAAATAAAGAAGCGGCGACGAGGCAGAAATTTTTGATTGGCTAAGAATTATGAGCTCAAGGTAATCGTTGTAAAGGCTCCTAGAATGTGAAGCATGTATTGATTTCGAGAAGAAATGAAGAGTAGAACCATGAATTGAAAAAAAAAAATGGTTACAAGTCACACAAATTCACCACAACAACAAGAAGAGACAATAAAATGGTAGTTACAACGCAAATTTATAAAAAATTAATTCAGAAAAAACAATTACACATATTATGTTACCTCTTTTAATTAAATCTTAATTAAAGTTTTAAGAGAATAAATTTTAATTTGTGAAATAAAGGGGTTTATATTACAAATTTTTTTTTACCACAGTTGTCAGATCTAAAGGCGAACAAAAGTGTAACATTTGAAGATTGTTAAGCAACGCCAATACCGTGTATGCTTTATTAAAACGACCACCAGTAATAGGCTCCTACAGAATAAAATAGGGCCATATTCACATGAGCGTCCATATCAACCTGTGACGTCATCGTCCTTTTTTAATTCGGTTCTTCGGGGCGATGCCAGACTCCTCGTTTCCAGCTTTTTCAGAACTTGTCGTTCACCATTTTTAAATTCTTTGAGTGGGATGTTTGAATCTGAGTTACGTTGTACGCCAGGCAATCATATTCGAGATCGATATGTGGTGCGGTACCAAAATTTGAAGCTAGTATTCGAACTTTATGGCTCTTTTATTATTCAAATTATATTAGTATCCTTGATATCACATCCTTGTTTTAAAAAACATGAGTAAAATTTTTCTTTCCTTTTTATTTCTTTCCTTTTAAAAACCAAGAGAACGATAAACTTGTGATGAAAGCGTGAATGGAAGTTGTAAGTGTGGGCGACGGTAATCAAGTGGACGATGACGAATGTGCACGACAGTGTGGATGATCCTTAACGCTCGATTAAAATTTAACGAAAAATAAGGATATTTCAGCGAAAACATTAATACTGAAGAACTTCATTGGAGTACAAGATCTAAACATATCATGGAACATGTTGAACTAACCTTACGTGTAGTATCAGAAATTATTCACTCCGAGCATGAAATCAGTCGAGATCGGAATTGTAAATACTGTACATGAAGTTGAACTGTACAACCAACGAGTAGAATCACATAATATATTACATCTTACTAGGGTACTGCATTATACTGAATGCGGTGAAGAAAGAAGCTACATATAATGATTATAGATAAATTAAAAAATATGTATCATTATTACACGACTGGAAATACAAATTCAGTAAAGTTGGAAAAAAGAGTGTCCTACTTTAATTTCTGACTGTATAAATAAGAGTACCTAACTTTACCTTCAAAAGAGAAATATGAACATATGTATTTCTCAGCTAGAACACCAATAACTCATTAAAAGTTACAATACTGCCGAAATTTGAACAAATGTGTGAAATATCACAAAATCTGAAAACAATTATGGTTTTGTATCATGTTTTCGTGGCGCACGTACGTACGCACGTGTGTGTGTTTTACCTACGGAATCATTACTATCTCGAGGATACACACACAGCCCGTAGCGACGCAAACATGTGTATCCTGACATATGTGGTGTCGCGGTGAACTATCTTCATAAATGCTATCTTTCATCACGAAAAAAGGGTATATAATTAAAGTTAGGCTACCTTAGGTTGTTACGCATGTCCAAAAAAACAGCATTACACCATCGGTATACAGATCCTAATAAGTAGCTGTTTGACGATGAATCATTTGGGTATGTCTATTGTAGCGTGTGTTATCGTGTATACATTAATTACATAATGTAAATTAAATACAATATAACTATATTTGTTAATAGATTACAGATTCAGACTTAACTCTCTATGGCGACTATGCAAAATGTTAAAGTTTCATACACACACTCATTACATGATCCTACAAAGAAACCATCCATGAAGAATTAACATCTTAAGCGATAGCGACGAGTTATCTCGTCTATCGGTGCGTATAAAAGCGAAGCTCAAAAGGTTAACTTGACCAAACCTAACCTAACCTAAACTAACTTGTCCTCTCCTAACACCTATTAACCCTTTAATGACGACCGGTACAAATTGGTAACGTTCCAAATACACTCATTAATAACTAAACCTTACAAAACAACCGATCGTTAAAGTGTTAACATCAGTCGTTTTGATTTTAAGTGTATTTTTTATTTTCTTCTGAATATAAAGCTTTTACGTGCAAAACTTTGACCTAAAATCTTGTTTAATAATGTTGTAATGTAGAGCAAAACTATAAACCTCGGTTTGTTAAGACGCACTCCTAATTTCCGCTTCGTTTCGCCATTTGTCATCCATCTCAATTATATTATTTATTTTTAATTCAGCAAATTACTTTAGAATATTCGGAGTCATCTCGATGTTGAGACGCCAGAGGGATTACGCATCATCATTCAATTAATCGTACCTCTAATTTCTAGTGGCTAACAAAACTTATCGGATTTTTTACGACATCGGTAAAAATTAGGGCTATTCACAACCTCAGAGAAATTTTAATTTTGATCTCTCAGACCGAAATAAAAAAGGGGGGTGCTGATGAATCAGAGCTGGGCACTTCCGCACACACTTCCGCAAACCGCAAATTCCGCAATTGCGGAAGTATGTATGTAGTATTTTTATTTCTTCTACAATAGTGATTTATTGTAATAAATTATTTAGCCTTGTTTTTAATAAAAACAAGGCTAAAACATTAAACATTAAAAAGATATAAAAACTTTTTATACCTCTTTAATGTTTTGGATACTTTTTATAGTTAAAATTGCGATTGCGGAAGTGCCCAGCACTGTAAAAATTGGAAATATGGTTTGCGTTTGCGGCACAAAAAATGGCAAGCAGTTTGCGGATTTGCGGTTGCGGAAGGTAAGGTTTGAGCTTGCGGATTTGCGATTGCGGAAGTGATTTTGAGTTTGCGGTGCCCAGCTCTGTGATGAATAAGGGAACCTAATCTAACATATAAGAGTAAGAAACTAAGTTGTCTACAGACAAAGGCGAATTAAGACACATCGGGGCCCCGGGGGCAATGAAGAATATGGGGGCCCTTTTCTATAGCTTTTTATTAACAATACATGTACAGTACATAGTATATTTACACGAATTATATGTACGGTGCTCAGGCTAATTGAGAAAAACTTAAAAGAACCTTAACATCTGGAAAGGGTAATTATGTCGCAAATGACATGGCCTGAAGTTGAAATAGAAAATACATTTTTCTAGTGTATTTTGGTGTGCCTGTTCAAATATAACCATTTCTTGTGCAAATGAACAGAAATACGTGTTTGGGTCAAGCAATGACAACTGTATTTCTGTTCATTTGCACAAGAAATGATCATATTCGAACGAAGCACACCAAAATACACTTGAAAAATGTATTTTTGACTACATTTTATACAATAAAGCATAACCTAACATATTCATGTTACGAGATCTCGTAAACGACGCATTACCACAGGAAACGTGCAAAACACCTCAAAATTAACAAGAAAAGTTTGCTCACGTCATTTTCGTTTAAACTAACGAAAATATCACGACTTAACCTAACCAATCATCAAGGGCGTACAGTTGACCTAACCGGGCATTCGATTAACCTAACCAGGCATTCAGTTGACCTAACCGGGCATTCAATTAATCATTTAATTAATCATCTAGGGCACATGACGAATCAAGTTCTCAAAGTCGAAACCACACGAACGGCACGTCATAATTCTATCACAAACACCACCAAACTGAATCCAATTAAAAAAAAATAGCCAGAACAAAAACCAACAAACTAAGTCGCAGAATAACGACGTCATACCACCCCCCAACTACAAATACACTATATATATATATATATATATATATTTTCTACAATAGTTTGCACAAAAAATGAGTGACAAATGGATCTTTTCCGTTTGACTGCCGCCATTGAAACATAAGAGGTGAGTGCCCCCAGCCTTCTTTACTTAGCCTTATAAGGCTAACTAACGAAAATATCACGACCTAACCTAACCAATCGTTAGGTCAACTGTACGATCTTGACGATTGGTTAGGTTAGGTCGTGATATTTTTGTTAGTTAGCCTTATAAAGCTAACTAAAGAAGGCTGGAGGCCCTAATCTTCAGGTGATCCCCTTATTTTTCTGAGTACACGATTAAAACTTAAAAATTAAGCATGGATCTTGAAAGTAATTAAAATTGTTTATAAGAAACAAAATTTGAAGGGGATATTAAGAAAAGCTTTTTTATAAAGTAACTTATTTTGTATCATCAAGACATTTCAGTTAAAATACAAAAAGTTTAATTATGTTTCAATGGCGGCAGTCAAACGGAGAAGATCCCAAATTTGAATAAAGCGACTAAAACTACCTCATAAAAAGTTATTTTGATTTACAGGTCCAGCCCATGTCATTTAAAACATATTAACCCTGGAAAGTATGTCAATTATTTGAACAATCCAAACTGTATACTTTAACCAGACTCTTTGCCTCGGAGGGGTAAAAGTTAACAGTGGGCAGTTTTTTTTTTATTTAAAAAAGTAAAGTGACCAATAAATTCCAAATAGCCTTTTACGCCATAAATAAGTGGTTTTGGTAAATAGAAATTGTAAATATATCTATAAATAATCGTTAAACATGGGACTAGTTCGTGTAGCGTATAGACTCATTAGAGACTTAGATATTTGGCCGATTAATTATATTAGCCGAAATTCATATTGGGCTCTAAATAAATCTAATCTAATCCAACGTAACCTAACTTATAAAAAAAATACTTATTGTATGCTCTGTCGGGCGGTTTATTTGGAGCCCCAACATGGCTATCGGCTACTATAACTAATCGCCCAAATATCGAAATAGCTAATGACTATTCGCTACACGAACTAGTCCCATGTTTAGCATGGGAAAGCAAAAATTTTAAGGTAATTACTCTAACCTAACCTAACCTAACCTACAAAAAACCACTTTCATGTGGTTGTATGTTCCATGAAAAGTCTTATAATAAGCAATTTATTTTTTTAAATAAAACAAAAAAAAAATTTCCACTATTCTTAACCTTAGCTCCTCGGATGTACAAGTTCTAACTTTAGGATTGTAACTGAAACGTTATACTCGTACTTTGTTAAATAAAGGAATCTTGTAAATTGGCCTAACACTCGGATACGCTACTTTAGTTTACTTGTTAAGGCGCGTAGTTTAAGTTCTGTTAAGATGGATTTTAATTTGCTTGTGAAGAACGTCCAAGAAGCTCTATAGTACTTTAAGCGTGTTTGACTAGGTTTGGCGTCTTGCGATAGTATTTATCGTTTTATTATCCTAAGGCTTGTAGCTTAACAGTGGTTTGATTAATTCACTGGTTATAAGGCTTAGGGATAGCATAAGCTGGGCATATAAGAACAACAAAAAGTTATTCAAACACTCGTTTCCTATAGTTATATTCCGAAATCACAAGTTGGTATAACTTTAATATAAATTTTGTTAGTTTAAAAACTTACTTTATATTCAGTACGTTGATTAGCTGGTACAATAATACGTTGAACGATCACTAACATGACACCAATGCAAATTCTTGAGAGAGTTGGTATAATAAATACGTTAACATTAAACGGTTGTTAGTATAACACGGTAAAAGCCGGCGAAAAATTTGGTATAATAAATACATTAAACGATTAATTATTAACGTGATAATGTAAAACCACACAAGAGGGTTGGTACAAGAAATACATCAAACGATTATTAACCTGACATATCGATATAAAAGCCGACGAGAAAATCGGTCTTCATCTTTCAATTATTTGGAAGATCAAATGGTCGTTTTACGTCCGCCCATCGAATGAGACTCAATAAATAAAAAAAAATTGTATTCTGTCATGATGTTTTTTCTTTCTTCGTTTCTTTCTATTATGCAGTTGTTGTACAGCATGACTTGGCGAAATTGCTTTTATTTCCATCTTATAGTACCTTTGTGTTTGCCAGATAGATTTCAATTAAATGTTGTTCATTGACTCGGGTAGAGTGAAGGGGTTAATAACGTAAGAATACCTTTGGACGCGAAAGCGTTAGGTATTACCCTCGAGTGAGGAAATCTCGCCAGGTTGTTATTAATATTTATCCTATCGTAGCCGAATGGTCAACGCCCGTGTCTCCGAGATAGAGGGCTCCGGTTTGTATCTTGATGAAGAATAAATCTTGCATATATATATATATATATATATATATATATATATATATATATATATATATAGTGGCAAAGGCGTTTTCAAATACTTTAGCGATGTTCCATCAGCACAAACACGATCAAGATGACGTCACACAAGTACGACCAAGATAACGTCACAGCGCGGGACTACTTCAAAGGAAGTCCTTATGTCTTGCCTTACACCTCAACTTCGTTACAAGGACTTCTCGACGCACCTCGACTCTCTCCGAAGAACCAGTGGCACGAAAGCCACCATCATGTGAACATTTATTGTGCAGGCCTCATTTTGGGCCTGGTGTCATTCACCAAACTTTATATAAAGAGTAATCATTACCTCGCGCGTTCTTAATATTGAAGTCATTATTCAAGTGCACACTTAATTTCAACTGTAAACAACCAACTTATATTTTGTCTCATTCATAAATCATTTATTTTGTTTAATAAAGGAAGAAAACTCATTCTATCAATCAACCTAATTAATAACATTATTTGATCTGAAAAGATCATGGTGAGTCCAGCCTCATCAATAACAATCACTCGTAACCATTATTATTATTATAGTGGTAAAAATTACGCTATATATATATATATATATCCTGGGGGAGAGAACACTCCAACCAGGCGCGTCCTTCGGGTGGCGGATGGGGAACCCCAGAACTTTCGTTCTAGGGCAGCTCCGAATATACAGAATAAGGAGCCGCGGACCAAACAAGCAGCAGAGGGATGGCAGACCGGCTGCTTTATTTGCCAAGAAACCCTATGGTGCGCAGCAAACCCAGCTGTTCATCTTTCCATACAATAAAAACTGGTTGGTAGATAAATGGGTACCCTGGGTAGCCTAGTGGTTAAAACGCTAGGCTGCTGATCGGTTGGTCATGAGATCGAGTCCGGGCGAGGACTTTGTAATGTCTGACGACCCGTGGTGGGTCGTGGTTCGGATTCTACGTTAAGCTGTAGGTCTAAAGTAGAGCAACATTCGTCAGAATGAACAATTCGGGCGGAAGCAAAACCAAGGTGAACCAAGATATATATATATATATATATATATATGTGTGTGTGTGTGTGTGTGTGTGTGCGTTCGTGAGTAATTGTTAAAAAGTATAACTGTTAGTGAGTAGAGACTAATGTTTGATTTTTGGATTTTCGAGCTTTCGAAAGTTAAGAGACTGGGAATTCCTAAACCCCCACCGATCCGATGCAAGCAAAAGTAAATGCAATTAAGCAATTAAGCGATACAAGACATAGTAACATCCGGAATCAGATACTGATGTTAGAACTTAAAATAAAGGAGTCAACCATAAGAGAGAATATTGATAATGAACACAAAGCTATTGGCACTATAAAGGAAAATAGCAAATTCTTCTTTAGCTATGCTAAACGCAAAGCAGTTATCAAAACGGGCATTGGCCATTGCTTGCTAAAGATGGACTAACTCTCACATCTAATACACAGGAAATGGCAAACATTCTACAATCTCAATATGCTTTAAGCTGGAGTACCCCTGTAGTAGCAAAGAAAATAAAAACTACAGCATTTTTTGATAGAGAAGAAAATGACCAAGACAGACCATCATTGGAAGATATACAAATAACCACTAGAGATATACAACAGGCAATAACAGAGCTACCGGGGAGTTCAGCCCCTGGTCCAGATGGAATTGGAGCCAAGATTCTTAAGGAATGCAAACATACTTTATCTCTGCCTTTGAAAATCCTGTGGAGATCCTCACTAGACACCAGTAGAATACCACCAATCATGAAACAAGCAAATATTACCCCAATCTACAAAGGAGGCAAAAGAAAGGAAGCCAAGAACTATAGACCCATATCTTTGACTTCCCATATTATTAAAATATTTGAGAAAGTCCTGAAAAGGCACATTCTCAGTTTTATAGAAAATGAACATCTCTTAGAAGACTTTCAACATGGCTTCAGACACAAGAGATCCTGCCTTACTGAACTTATAGACCATTGCAATACAATCCTACAATATTTGGGGGAAAACCACAATGTTGATGTCATCTATCTAGACTTTGCAAAAGCTTTTGACAAGGTTGACCATGGTATATTATTCCATAAACTAAAAGAACTTGGTATTTGTGGAAAAATAGGAAAATGGATCCATGTCTTTCTCTCTGACAGAAAACAAATAACAACTGTAAATGGAGCAAGATCTATAGAAAAAGAAGTGATTAGTGGAGTGCCGCAAGGCACAGTACTAGGACCAATTCTATTCATTATAATGCTAAACAATATAAACTGTAACCTAGGAAGCTCTCTCCTGTCATTCGCAGATGATACCAGAATACTAAGACCAATTACAGAAAAAGAAGACTGTGTAGAGCTACAAAAAGATCTACAAACTATATATGCATGGGCAGATGCAAACAATATGGCTTTCAATGAAGACAAATTTGAACTAATTAAGTATGGACCAAATAAATACCTGAAAGAACAATTCAACTACACTGGACCCACAGGAAAAGATATTGCACAAACTGATCATGTCAGGGATCTAGGGATTATATTATCTGAAGATGCAACATTCAACAGGCACATTGACAAAGTAACCTCATCATGCAAACAACTAATAGGTTATATACTGAGGACATTCAGAACTAGGGACAGTATGACCATGCTTACCCTGTGGAAATCACTTGTCCTTCCACGCATTGACTACTGCTCCCAATTATGGTTTCCCCACAAACAGAATGAATTGCAAAAAATTGAGGGCCTACAAAGAACCTTTACCTCGTATATTAAACAACCTGATGGGCAACAGGTGAGTAAAAACAAATTAAACTACTGGGATAGGCTTAGAGGCCTCAACCTTTATTCCATAGAGAGAAGGTTTGAGAGATACATCCTAATCTACACCTGGAAAATTCTAGAAGGGCTTTTAGTTGCCCCCAATACTGAACCAATTGTGCCCACCTCAACAAGAACTGGTAGAATGTGTAAAAAATATCACCTCCCACCAAACAGTCTGAGAAGGATTCAAACTCTTCAATATAATAGTATCTCTAGGCAGGGTTCTCGCCTGTTTAACTCCTTGCCTCAGTACCTTAGAGATATAAGTGCAGTCCCAGTAGATACTTTTAAAAAACACTTGGACATGTTTCTAGCCAACATACCCGACCAACCCACAGTGTCAGGGTATTCCTCTGCCAGACCAGCCCCCACAAATTCAATAGGGGACCAAATCGTATGGCAGGAGCAAGAGGAAAGAAGGGTGGCGACCCCGTCGTGGCCCAGCCTCAGGAGGCGCTGAGCGGACTTCGTGGGAGCAGCGCACCCTTGAGGCAGAAGCGCTTTAAGGTAAATTTAAGGTAAGCTTTTATGGAGGATGGACACATAGTCCTCACGCTCTTTATCGTCTTGAAATATTAAATCAAATAAAACAATAAATAAGAGGTAATAAAGAGACATCAGTCATCCTTCTTCCGGTTACTATGCCAACCATTAGGACAATGAGAGCGCGTGGAAAAAAAGGGAAGTACAGGGTGTACATAAAGTCAGGATCTATTTTTGTGAAGCACTTGGAAATTATATGGAATTCAATCATAAAATGATAAAGTGGTAACATTTATTAAATAATTAAGAGTAGGATTCGACGTGACGCCCATCAGTATCCCTGCACAGCTCAAATCGTTCCGCAGCATTTCTAAACACATTCTGGAGCATTTGCGGGGTTATGTTATCTGCAGCAGTTCGTATACGTGTACGTAAGTTTTCAAGACTCGTAATCTTCGTCTGATAGACGTGCGATTTGATAAAGCCCCATGCAAAGAAATCTAAAGGGGTTAAATCTGGTGATCTCGCTGGCCAAGGTCTGTTGCTTCCGCGTCCGATCCAACGATTTGGAAAACGTCCATTTAGATAATCCTGAACAATTTTGGCATAGTGACAAGGAGCACCATCATGTTGATGGACGACGGGGATAGGATTGTTAGTACCGTCGTCTATCAACATGATGGTGCTCCTTGTCACTATGCCAAAATTGTTCAGGATTATCAAAATGGACGTTTTCCAAATCGCTGGATCGGACGCGGAAGCAACAGACCTTGGCCAGCGAGATCACCAGATTTAACCCCTTTAGATTTCTTTGCATGGGGCTTTATCAAATCGCACGTCTATCAGACGAAGATTACGAGTCTTGAAAACTTACGTACACGTATACGAACTGCTGCAGATAACATAACCCCGCAAATGCTCCAGAATGTGTTTAGAAATGCTGCGGAACGATTTGAGCTGTGCAGGGATACTGATGGGCGTCACGTCGAATCCTACTCTTAATTATTTAATAAATGTTACCACTTTATCATTTTATGATTGAATTCCATATAATTTCCAAGTGCTTCACAAAAATAGATCCTGACTTTATGTACACCCTGTACTATAGCCACATCCAGGGGGATTCCTGGGGAAGTAAGCTGCTGTTTCGGAAAGTGAAACACTGCATGTTGCAAAGGGTGGAAACGAGATCATCAACAGGCAAAAGTTTGCAATTGCAAGTAACACTTCCAGCTGCACAGAACGAACATGACTACTGATAAAATACAGGGTGTCTCAATATACATGCAACCCATGTCACTGCTAATAATTCTGCCAATATTAATGTTCTCGTTCTATTTTCTCAGATTTGAAGAGAGGAGACGATAACAACTAATAATTATCAATCAAAATGCCTTGGACAAAGGAGGAAAAAAATTTTTGCGTCACTACTTATTTGGAGACGAAATCATTCAAAACTGTGCAAGCGAAATTTCGCAGGAAGTTCAACTTCAACAATTATCCCCAGAAAAGCCAAATTTATCGTTGGGCACACAATTTCAAGCCACAGGATCAGTAAACAATCTCAACAAGAAAGCAGAAACACCCAGATCTGGCAGGAAGGTGACTGCAAGATCTCCTGACAATGTGAATGCGGTGAGAGATTCTGTCGGAAGGAGTCCGAAAAAGTCAATCCGAAGACGTTGCCAAGATCTGGGTCTTTCACGTGCATCAGTGCAAAGAATCTTGATCAAGGATCTTCAGCTGTACCCATACAGGATCCAGATCAAGCATAAACTCACACCAGCTGACATGGCAAAACGTGTTGTGATGTGCCGGTGGTTCGAGAACAAGATCGAAGAGGATCCTGACTTTCTTGATGATGTTTGGTTCAGCGACGAAGCACACTTCTTGCTCAGTGGGTATGTCAATAGCAAGAACAATGTGTTCTGGGGCACACAAGCCCCAGACGAGGTGCTTCAGAGGCCCTTGCACTCTGTGCAGGGTGTCAGGGTGATTGACAACTTCGCTCGTCGGCTTCAAGTGTGTCTGCAGCGCAACGGCGGTCATTTGGAACATGTGCTCTAATAAATGTATCCTTTGATCTAGAGACCTCAAATCTTCAGTTTTTAATTGTTATCATATCAGTTTCCAGGAAATGTAATCTTTTTTGGAGTTTATTTTCTGAGTAATAAATTATTATCATGTCAATGGGTTCCATCTATTTTGAGACACCCGTATAAAGATTATCCCCATATTTTAATTAAAAAAATATTAATGATAATTTCTTATTAAAAAATGTAGACAAACTACTTTCATAATCAAAATTTTAAAAATTAATTAGTTTAATTAATTAATTATAAATAAAAAACACTTACTCATATTCTTGGACCGACAGTAACGAATGGTTCTCAATGTCTGAGCTAACATGTGCATTTTCTCAAAGTTGATCAAACCATCGACATCCGTTCGATTTCCCTCGTGAGTAAATGTCATATCTGAGAGAGAGTGAGAGAGAGTTACAAGGTTTTACGAGGACGAGAGAAACCTCAAAGACCTTTCGGTTCACTCAGGGAGGTTCCCGTTATTAAATTAATGCAATTTTTAATCGTTCTAGCAGTAGTAGAAAACTGGATAGAAACCTCTGGTAGAGGTATAAAGGTCAACGGACACCCGCACCGTGCGAGTTCTCGGGTACTTTACCTTTCAAAAGAAGTGGGGTAAAAGGTATAATCGGTGGGTGAAGTTTGGCGACGTAGAGACGATATGCCCTGTGGTTGCGTGATGGGTCGATCAAAATCTCGAATTCGATGAACATTTTTCGAAATCTTCGACGACACCAAATATAAAGATATTAGTACGAGAAAAAAAAATTTAAGTAATAAAAAAAATCTTGTAAGAATTTTGCACAAATAAATCAATACACGACATTTTTCTTGATATATATATATATATATATATATATAGTTAGTTAGTTAGATAGTTAATTACCTGGAAGACAATCTATCCCACGTTTGAGTCAACCGTGAGACAGCGACATTGCTGAGTCCGATAACAATAGCGAAAAAGGCATTCAAATTCTGTTGTTCTTTACAGCTGAAAAACCACAATCATAATCAGTAATAAACCTATAACAAAAATAACACCTACAAACTGGTGTGTATATATATTATATATATTATATTCGCTCGAGTTTTCTTTGTTGGTCTTTTTCACACTTCAGGAATGAGATTTTTTCCAACGATTAGTGGATTTTTAACCCTCTACTGCATGTAAATATCCCCCATATAACAAATTATAAAATCGTCTGACGTTAACCAGAGTAAAACTAGTGAAGCAACCGGTATGTAGTCAAGGGTTAAGAATTCTCCTTGAGCAAAATGTGAATCATGCAAACTGTTTTCAATGCAGCAAATGATACTCTTCAATTTACTACAATTTGTTAGCCAAAATTTTACATTAATTAAACTTGAACTTTTATTTATTTATTAATTTGTTTTTATATTGGAAGGGCGGCATAACTGACTTTCAGTTATTTATGTACTTATTGTATCGGAGTACTTTGGTGGTTCTTTATAATTTTGTAAGTATAGTATAATGTAGTATAATATATCGAGTGATTTTTAGACATGTGACACTTTAAAAGGTTTGTAATTTTTTTTTATTAATTGAAATAAAAGCATTAAATTTTTACCAGTACCTTGTCTGTAATGGGCAATTTAGTTCCCTAGTGCAAAACATGCTTTATGTGATGTCCTCTCACTTCACGATATTTACGAGATACTTTCGACCAACAGATTTCCTGCAGTTTGTGATAGAAGAATTCAGTGACCACCAACATTACCAGATTTAAACCCCCGTGACTTTTATCTGCGGGGTTATTTAAAAGATAGGGTATTTAAACAGAATCCACGCATAATAGAAGTGAAAGCATCAACTGAACGAGAAATTTCTCAGATTTCAATAGATTCTCTATCCAGAGTATCGCAAAATTTTGTTGTTCGTACGCGGAGTTAATGAGGTGAGAGTTCATCACATAAAGCATGTTTTGCCCTTGGGGACTAATTCCCAATGTAAAGAGAAGGTACACTGAAAAATTCACGCTTTTATTTCAGTTAATAAAAAATAAACTTTTTAAAGTGTCGAATGTTTATGTTCGAATATAGTGTAAATACATTGAGGAAAAAAGAAGGATTCGTTGCAACCATAGACATAAATAAGAATAGACTGGACACCACTTTATTTTCATCTGCTAATCAACGGGCTGTTCTCTTACACATTGGTACAGGCAACAAAGGTGAAAACAATAGTAGTTATTATCATAATTGTTTCTAAAAGAAAAACTCGTCGCAGCAGAAAATTTTCGCAGATTTTCCTGAAAACTGAAATAACTTTTTTGAGTGCAAATGTCAGCGTTTTTAATGTCTTTTGCCTATATTAATACATTAACTTTGGGAAAATAGGTTTATTATATATCTGGTAGGTTTGTACCAGACATTTTTAATTGTACTAAACATTTTGGGCTCTATTTTTGATAGGCTTAGCGTAACTGTTACTGCTCGGTCCTAAACCTAGTTTAACTGCAGTAGCTGTAAGGTAAGTACACCCAATATCTAAGTTAAGATAACAACATTACTAATTAAGCGTAAAGTGTGAACTGATATTTAGAAAATAAGATATACGTATGTCTAGGCAAAACGACAGTTGATAATCTGGAGCAGCGTGTCAGAAAGGTTTGATACCATGTTTGCCTGTACCCAGAAATACCGCATTATAAAGTATTCAGTGTCGCGTCTCTTATTATTTACGTCTATAATTAGCCCCTACGCCTACTTTAAATGTCGCGGCTGTAGACTAGACTCACACAAGGTCTCGAGTAAGATAACGGTCACGTGTCAATTCAGCCCAACAACGAAGAGGGTCCACCAACTCGGTCCAGTGAATACTACTTCGTCTTCGGAAGGAGTTTCCGACCGAAACTCCTCATAAAGTTAACCATGGTTTTTATTTTTAATTATTATTATTATTCCTCAAGGATAGACCTACTTAAATGAGGTCGGCTACGTTTACAGTAGTTCCTGCAGGATACAAACGCAGTCACGAAATTAATCGCAACACCTTTCCGACTAAATCGACTTCCACGACCAATCCTATGAATATACCGTGGTTTTTCACGGTTGGTTGGGAGATCATAACTGATTATGAGTGATATTTGTTGAACATCACTTCCTTTAGCAAGCAAATCAATGATAATGAGAACACGAGGAGAGCACAATCCGAATTCCCTCATAATTACATCACGCTCCTACTGTTTCATGCCTCCATGCATCGCACAAACGCTAAGGTCTCTTTGGTGTATCTTCCTCGTTTAGCCAGTCCACTTTCTTACGTGTGTTATTGAATATCAAAACCTAGGAAATGGTTATGGTTTCGTACGAGTCACAGAGCGTCTCCAGTTTCCACTCCTCCTCCTCGACATTAACTTAAATTTGCTCGATGCCTTTTGAGGTAAGTTCTTCCCTCTTTACCCGAAGAGTGACTCGGTTTCTCATAAACTTCTTTGTAACATCCATCGCATCTGCAGGCATGGTTACAGAGACCAATACAACCTGCACATCATGAGGAAGGCTCCAGAATACATCAAGCATTTCGCATATATACATACTGTACATACATACATACTTTACACACACACACACACACACATATATATATATATATATATATATATATATATATATATATATATATATATATATGAATAATTGTGAAACAGGAATAAGTAATGCTCACTTCATTTATGGATAATAATGTTGTTATTCAGTAATAAATATATTAATTTATAGGAACTGGTAAAATATAAGCCTTGCTCTGAAGATCCAGTCTTCGACCAAATTTTAAACTATACGTTTAAACTAGGACAACTTATTTCACATATATATATATATATATATATATATATATATATTTGAATTTCGCTACAATAATCTATTAGAAGTTCATAAGAACTGCGTTAGGATTTCCCTACACTTTCCCACAAGATGTGAAGATTCATCCTTCATTAAATATCATTCATAAGCGATAAAATTGTTCATATTTGCGCAACTTCATCCCTCTCCAAAAAGCCATTTGATATTTTTTCGTCCATTTACTGACTGTAAACACAACGTCTTCCAAACGGGTGAACACTCTATAAACATCCAATAAAAAGAGAATTCCTTTATGTATATGGGACACACTTATAAATATATAAAAACGCCTAAAAAACACCTATATACTGTATTATATATATACTGTGTATATATATATGATGAGAAAGGACCAAATTATATGTAGGAAAGATTACCATCAGTTACTTACCATGCAAAGTGTGATATCAGAGTAGGCCCAAAAAGCACAAGAAAGGTACAGAAAAAGAGAGAGAGAGAGACCAAAATCAGTACACACACAATTCAACACTTAAAAATATATTAAAACTATGTATAATAAGGAAGGAATAGGAAAAATAATTAATATGTAAAAGGAAATGAAACTATATATATATATATATATATATATATATATATATATATATATATATATAGGTTAATGTACAGCTGCGGAAAGAAAAATCTAGAGAGAAAATATCAAAGTTTTCAAAGTTAAAAAAAAATTCATAATTGGTTGAAAAAATAATCTAACCAACCCAAAAACTGACAGGTTCGAAAGACAGTGCATTCGGTACCCGACTTGCTTTATACTGGTCAGTATATTTTTTTTTCTATAAAATTTATTTCTTCGTCGAACTTCTTTCCTAAACCGTACATTTAACAACTACAATTAGATAACTTCATTTCCTAATTCAATAAATGAAGGATATTTCCATATATTGACCAAAGTTTGTAGGTAAAGGAGCAAAAATGAACATTTTTAATAAACAAATAAATATTTAAAAACAATATAATATAATTCTACAAATAAAACATTCGTCAGTACTATTAAGTATTTAATCCCATACTTACTTGATAATAATAATAGTCAGTAAGAAGGGCCAGGAAGTAGCACAGCGCTCAGGCCAAACTAGGGTGGCCCATTATTCTAACTCCGGTATTATTATTATTATTATTATTATTATTACCAGCATCACCAGCTTGACCTCCGTGTGAAGAGGTAAGGTAAGGTTCATCATCCAGGTTCGAATCCTCCGACCTCAGTGTCTTTACTTCGCTTATGGGGAAATGACGTTAATCACCGAGCTATCACCGAGCTACTACGGACGCTGGCTACTTACTTTGTACATATAAACTTTATGTAGACCCACGCAGTTTTTCATTTGCTCTTCTTCGTAACTTATTTGCGTTTTTTTACTAGTAAGTATATTACCTAATACGAGAATTCAATGACTTTGCCTCTGCTGGAATGTGCCGCACCATTTACGGATACGCTTTTCACCAACCAACCAAACCAATAGGTTTTTTTAAAGTTGACTGGTATTGAAGCTCGGAATGTCAACTTAATTTTATGAAGTTTTAGGGCGAGAATGAATATGTGAACTTCGCATATTTTCACACTGACTAAATTACACATCAAAAAATTAAAAGACGGGAGTTAAAAAAAAAAAAAAAGAGGAACACTCATTATATGTATCATGAACTGAAACATGCAAATATTAAATATAAAATAACATAATACACATAATATATTCTTTCTTTATATGTATATATATATATATATACAGGTGGGAGAAAAGTTTTTAAGGATTTTATACGTACAAATAAATTGTTAATAATAAATAAATTACAATGATATCACTGCAGTGTATGCGATACTTTTCAAAGCAACTATACAAGGCCAGGAATGACCTAAGGCTTGAACAGGAAGATCTTACAGCCTACGCCCTAGCTCCAGTCAACAATGTCAGTAAGGATGGAATACAACAATGAAGAAAGAGTGTATCTTGAATCGTGGGCTATTTCTTATACTAATAATTGTGAAGCAAGGTTGCGTTTATTTCAACAAAAATATAATAAACCACCACCAAATGAAACCACTCTTCGATACTGAAAGATCAAACTTTTGGAAGCAGGGAGCCTGGTAAAAAATCGTCCGAGAAGCGGAAGGCCAGTAACGGCGACGGGAGACGACAACAAAGAAAATGTCCTGGCCACTTTTCAAGTTGATCCAACAACTTCAACGACGAGAAAAGTCGCACAGGAATTGGGTATTTCCAAATTTTCAGTAGCAAAAACGTTGAAATCACAGTGGTACCACGATTACAAACCCATTTACTTTCAGCTCATATACAACGATGATTCTGATGGACGATTGCAGTTTGCTGAAACAACGAGACAAAAGTTCAACAGTAATCCAGATTTCCTACGAAAGATAACATTTTCAGATGAATGTATCTTCGGTTTAACGAGTAAAGGAAACAAAGAAACTTTCACTACTGGGCGAAAAAAAAATCGCAAAATATGACTAGATAAACCCATTAAAAACGGCTACATTAACAGTTTGGGCGTGCATTGGTTATTCAGGACTCATTTCCTTTGACATATCGAGAGATACGATGGATGGAAAACGCTATTGCCAGGTATTGAGAGACAAAGGTTTGCTACAGTTTACTAATGGCGTTTGTAGGAATTGGCTTTATCAACACGATGGAGCGCTGCTACATTACTCTGCAGCTGCCCGTCAGATTCTGGATACGAACTTTGAAGGAAGATGGCTTGGGCGGCGACTGGCGAGGTCCCATCGAGTGGCCAGCCAGATCACCTGATTTAACCCCATGTGATTTCTGGCTTTGGGCTTATTTGCGTGACAAATTCGACACTCCTAGTTTCATCTATCCAAATGTGAATGCCCTTGACCGCAGAATAGATGAACAATTGAAAAGGATCCCACTCGATATGTTCACAAGAACAATGAAGAGTTCCACAGAGAGAATCCACAAATGTATAATAGCGGATGGAGAACTCTTTGAAGATTAAACTAAAATTTAACAAAATATTTGTATGAATAAAATTCTTATAGATTTTTTGCTTGATTTGTTTCATTATTTGAACATTTATCCGTATAATGTTATTAACTAAATAGTTATATGTATAAAAACCTTAAAGACTTTTCTCTCACCCTGTATATATGGTATGGAATGAGGGAAATATATATACTTCATGCACAAAATAGATGAACACGTAGACTCGATAGAATTCCCTTTTTATTATGCATTTTTAGCAATGTTTACAATCACAAATCATTTTCTGATACTTTTCTCAATACATTTTTTGAAACATATTTGAAAATATAATTCTGTAGCGCGGATATGCATAATGTACATTCATACTATATAATTCATACGTACATGCTATATATACACACACGCACGTACGTGTATATGCAAAGTAAACAATAACATGAAATAAATTTTATTTATTTCTGATCAAGACTGTTGGAGGTTGAAATCAGAAATGTTCTGTTTGTCAATGTTCACGTCTGGTTTCACCCTCGAATTCTTGTCCGAATTATTGGAAGAAATAAATTCGCAATTCGGAATCACTCCGAATGTAATAATTTAATATACTCTATGTATTGTCTTCATATATATATATATATATAGATTACGTAACTATATAATACATATATACGACCATATATATATATATATATATATATATATATATATATATATATGACCATGAAATAATGGGGACACATGGGTCCGGAATGGTCCCAACGAAAAACCGGGTGGATGAGAGAGAAGACGAAATAACAATTCAATAACAAATAACGATATAAACAATATAATACGGAAGGAAGACATAGATGAAAGAAAAGAAATAAGTAAAAGTTGCGTAGTAGTCAAACGGTCCAAGGAGGGAAATGATAAAAAGATAATAACTAAAAACGTAGAAAATAAACAGCCAAAGAAAAATAATGATAATGCCAAAATTAAGAACTTTGAAAATAATAAGAAAAGAAGCAGAAGAAGCGTAGAAAATATCGTATGTAAATACTACGCGAAAGGGAACTGCAGAGATCGGGATGGGCAATGCATATATGACGCGTTCGGTGGAGAAGGGGCGAACGCCACAAGATTCGAAAAATGAGTTTTTTGTCGTATAATTATCCTTTAAAACCTTTGCTTTACCTATGCAAAAAATTAGATGTTAGTCTGCACTCTTTCACGGTAAAATTTAGGTTTTAATGTATCTCAGAGAAATTCACTCCGCATCATTGCTTCACATTGAACACACCTGTCTACTTTCTGGTCACTCGACAATGCCCTGTGATGCTCAATTTGGCCAAATTAAACAAAATATAAAAAATAATTACAGCAATATTATTTACACCAAAAAAGATTATGTTACGGCCATAACTACAGCCGTTTCGCAGCGCTTCCTAGTTGTAGAAATGAAACAGGCTGATTTTCTCGATTTTGACGTCCTAAAAACGTGCATTGTCATTAGGAAATCAACAACTACTAAATTTACAGATGCAAGAAAGTTAATATTTGACTTTCAACACAAAGAAGGCTACGTAATATCTACTGCATACCGCACAACCCCAGATAATAGCCATCCCGTCAGACTGCAGAAAGGGAAAAAATCCTACAGTGTCAGTTTATTCAATCTAGCCCAGAAGACACTGCAACCAAAGTATTCCCAATTGCTGCCAATAACTAAGGAAAAAATAAAAGATCTCAAAGAATTATCAGACCTAATGCCTGCAACTGCAGTGAAATTATAAGATTGTTAAAGGAACTGGAAGAAACCGAAACAGTTGAAGCAGGTAATACAACATTCGACGAAGAGGACCAAATAATGGATTACACCAGTTAACATCAGAAGCTATCAATAAATAATATTGTAAAATTTCTTGGCGTTTTATTATACGACATATTACACAACAATATTTTACTCAAATATGTGTTCAAATTCATACAACATTTCAATAAACGGAAAATACAAAGGTTTAAAGTTTACAAACTTTAACTGCATTTTGTGGCATAATTCGAAAATGTTGCGTTCGCCCCTTCTCCACCGAACGCGTCATATGAACATCCCACATTATGCAAAACGCATTACACGAGTGGATACTGCAAATTTGATAAGAAATGCATGTTCCACCATCTTACGGTCTGCAACACTTATGCAAAATATGGGAGTTGCAAATACGGAAAAAAATGCCGATACCACCACCACCCCCTCAAAGGAACGCAACGAGTGAACAGAAAAAACGAACATCAAAGAAGAGTGCAATTTTTTAGACGCAGCCAACACATTTCAGCTGCTAAATACTATCCAGCAGTTAAAAAACCAGCTGACAAATATAAATATAGGAATCCGAGAGCCGGACAGAAGGTACGAACAAAGGCACTTCATGCGTTATCGAGACAACAGGTACCGACAAAGATAAAAAGAGGTAAATTCTCGGAGGACCACGAGGCAACGAAACCGGCACCCCCATTGGAAAACAAATCGGAACCACCTGTATGCGAAAAAGAAAGCGAAAAAATAAAAATAATCCTAGCCAACATACAGGGCCTTAAATCAAACCACCCCATGAACAAAGTTGTATACCTGAAAGGACTCATGCAAGAAGCCGAAGCAGACTTTGCATGCCTCACGGAAACTCATCTAAAGGACTGCCAGGCGAACTGTGAAAATTGCGAGTCCTGTATTGACAAAAAAGAAATACAAATTGACAACTATAACATCCTCCGAGCCGACAGAACAGTGAGACGTAAAGGAGGATGTGCTATTTACACACGCGAAAGACACATAGCAGAAATGGCTATAAGTATCTCAAACAACTACGTAGAATGTGTAGCAGCAAAAATTGAAAAATTAAATATGGTACTAATTGTAATGTACAGACCCCCAAACACGCCAACCTCAAAATTTTCAGTTTCCATTACAGAGGTAAGAAACTTGGTAAAAGATCTACACTCTCCAACCCCAAATATTTTTCTCTGTGGTGATTTTAATTTCCCATTCATGAAATATAAAAGGATAGGAAAAAATATATGTATACACCAGACAAGGGGGGCACACGAGAAGACCAGGAGCAGGTAAAAATGCTACTAGCTCTAGCTGTTGAATTTATGTTAACGCAAGAAATAACAGAAAACACAAGAAAAAACAACTGCCTAGATTTGGTATTCACAAACAACAGTAATCTAATTGATAATGTAGAAATATCCCCAACTATGATATCGGACCACATCATCATTGAAATAACAACTAATATAAAGGCAACAGGAAAGGAAAGAACACGCACAACAGAAAGAAGCAAATTCGAAATTTTTAATTTTCACTCCAAAGCTATAAACTGGGAAGATGTGACATCCAGCATGGAAGTAATAGATTGGAAAACCATTTTCGAGGCCAAGACAACGGAGGAGATGCTAATGACGTTAGAGGAGAAGACGTTAGAAATTGTGGAAAAACATGTCCCAAAGATACAACAAGGAGGAAAGAGAAGCAGGTTCGAAAGACAGAAGAGGGCATTGTTTCGAAAAAGAAAAAGAGTGACTGCAAAATTAAGTAATTGTAAAGATAACAACATCAGAAAAATATTAAATGATAAACTGCAAAGTATCGATGTCGTCATACAGGAACTAATCGAGAAGCATACAGAAAAAGAAGAAGACGACGCTATAGAAGCGATAAAGGCTAACTCAAAGTGCTTCTATAATTTCGCAAAAAGAAAGTTGAAAAGCCATGCGACTATCGGACCTTTAAAAAATGAGAACAGTGCTCTATCTGATGATCTAACAGAAGTATCTGAAATATTAAGAGCTCAGTACGAATCATCTTTCAGTATCCCAAAAACTGACAAGTTGATATGCGATAGAAACGCGTTCTTTGAAGAAGAACCACAAGGGGAAAGTATAACGGATTTCGACTTTACGACGGGTGATATTAAACAAGCCATAGGGAAACTAAAAACATACTCAGCGGCAGGACTGGATAAATGGAATGCCACACTGATCAAAAATTGCAAGAATGCAATCACTGAGCCGCTATACTGGATATGGAGACGATCACTAGATACGGGAGAAATACCGGGCATCCTGAAGAGCGTGAACATAGTCCCAATATATAAAGGAGGAGATCGATCCGAGGCCAAAAACTATAGGCCAGTATCGCTTACATCCCATCTCACTAAAAATTTGAAAGAATAGTTAGACAGAAAATCTATGACTTTTTGGAAACTCAGAAAAAATTCAATGATAACCAACAAGGGTTTCGGTCAGGCAGATCATGCCTATCACAACTAATGGAACACTACAACAACATTATTGATTCACTGGAAAGTAATGAAAACTATGATGTACTATACACAGACTTTGCTAAAGCGTTCGACAAGTGTGACCACGGAATCATAATACATAAACTGAAATATATGGGAATAACAGGAAAAGTAGGGAAATGGATACATAACTTCCTTAGTGAGCGGCGGCAAGTCGTTACAGTACAAGGAGTATCTTCATCAGAATCAGAGGTCCTCAGCTCAGGACCACAAGGAACAATATTAGCTCCACTACTCTTCATAATCATGCTAACTGACATAGATGAGGACGTTACCAGAGACAGCACAGTAACATCCTTTGCGGATGACACTCTTTCCTTTCTCTCGGGCTAACCTTAGAGTGGATCTTAGGGGCTTTGTTAGCCTTAGCTTCTGTAGATCTGTAGAACACCGAGAAATTTCAGCTATTACCGGTACGGAAAAAGGGAAAACCTAAAATCCATGGAATATTATACTCCAAATGGACAGGAAATTCAGAGAAATTCCAGAGCAAAAGATATAGGGGTTGTAATGACGGATGATGCGAAATTTGAAACACAAAATAAGATAGCAGTAAACAGAGCAAAGAGAATAACGGGACAGGTATTGAGAACCTTTAAACGAAAGGATAGGAATGTAATGATTCCTCTACTGAAAATCCTGATAATACCCAAATTGGAATACTGCTCGGTCCTAACATCCCCATATAAAAAAGAAGACATTAGACAGCTGGAAGGGATCCAGAGAAGCTTCACAGCCAAGATCAATGGGTGCAAAGAACTAAATTACTGGGAAAGGTTACGCGAACTAGACCTAAGTATATTCACTGGAAAGGAGAAGAGACACACACACCATTATTTACACTTGGAAAATAATAGAGAAACTAGTCCCTAATCTTACTCTGAACCCTATAACTCCCCAAACAACGGTGGAAAGTAGAAACGGTAGATTGTGTCATATGCCCAAATTGAAGGCGAGACAGAGAACATCCTTAACCCTGAAAAAAAATAGTTTTGTAGTGAGAGGACCAAAACTGTTTCATCAGTTGCCTAAAGACCTTAGAAACACGAAGGGAGTTGCAGTGGAAATCTTCAAAAGAAGATTAGACGCCTGGCTCAGAACAATTCCCGATGAGCCGGGCGTACCTGGCTATGTGAGGTGGAGAGCGCAAGAATCAAACTCACTACTTCACCAGGCCAACTCGAGAGGAGGGGCGACAAGCTTGACCTTCGCGAAATGAGAGATCATCGCGCGAAACCTTTGTAAGGTAAGGTGTATATATATATATATATATATATATATATATATATATATGGAAAGCAGGTATGAATGAGATGAATAGTACTTACTATGCAGCCAGTTTAATGAACTTCCTCATAAGTTGTGTTCTTTTTGAGAGTGTATTCGCTTGGCAAATTTCTGTCGCCACCCAAAACTGAAGCTCGTTGAACCTTCGTCGGAATACGTCTAAATTGCTCATCACTTCCCCGAAGCAAGCCCGACCGAACGATTGGTACAGAAACTCGTACTGAAAGATTGGTACAGAAATTTATACTGAAAAGCAATTGTATAAAGGGGGTTTGAATTAATACGAATATATTAGGATAGACTGATTAACCGCAACGACAGACACTATAAATTCAAGTTCCTTCACGGAACTTTCGTTGGAATAACGTGTCATCGTCAGTCGCTCTAAAAATAAAGACGACTTTTGAAATTGAATTAAAAGAAAAATTTTATACAAATGTTTTAAAAATATATTAAAATTTCACGAATAAAATTTCCTGAATTTACTTTTGAATGAAATAATTGAGTGACCAAAATAGTCAACTTAAAAAGAAGAAAGGCGTAATGTATATACAGTCTAATTCTCAATAGCAGAAAATGTAAATAGACACATGATCTAAGTTTGGTACCTCATGGATGGTAATGAAAAGGTCCCAATCGTACGAAGTAATGTGGTACGCGAGTTCTTTGGTACTAAACATCTCTAACTGAGCGAGAGTCCCCTCCGCAGGACCATCCTGATCGGATAAAGAAGTCTGTAAAGGAATATGGTTTTATTAAAACGTAGAAATTATGGAATTATATCGTATATATGAAGGCAAAATTATCCCATACTATTTTCAGAAATTCCTCTCTTGATAATGGCTGATTAAATTTACATAAAGAAAATACAACTTCGATAATGGAGAATCACGCTATAGCCTAACCTAATCCTAGCTGAGATTACGCGCTCGGGACGATGGGAGTAAAAATGAACAACCAACCAATTACGCGCTCTAGAAGTATTTCAGATAATTTTGTTGAGAATATTTCTAAATTTCATTTCATACATTGCTTTTTAAAATAATAAGCTCTGTTATAAACATGGTTAGGTATTTGATGATTTTAGTGTGCCCAATTATTTTCTTTACCTAAAAATAAAATTCTAAGAAACTGTTTTTTCTCGTATGAATCATGTGATTTCTTTCAACTGACCAATCAGAGCGCATACCCAATCCTGCCACTTCTAATAAGGCTCTAATATCACCTCCATTCTGTGAAAATCCGAAATGGATTTGAAACAAAATTGTTATTACGCCCCATCTATATAATGCTTTGTATTCAGAGGATGTTTGCTAATTTTTGCAACTTTTTTTATGCAAGAAGGAGGGGCCAAGGGCGAAGTCCTTACGTCACTTTTAAAATCTAAAACTCAATAGCGTGTGAAATATAAACTATGATGGGTATTTAGTTAACGGAATTCAGTCCATTGAACGACGAAATGTCAAGAGTTAACTGAGGATGCAAAGGCAAACAGTGAACCACGAAACAACTCAAGCTATATCAGGGGTAATGATCGCTCTATACGAGGAAGGATTCCCTATAGTAGAAACTGCAAATCAGATAAGGTGGAGTGTAGAGCAAAACTATCAAGATGGATTGAAAGATATGAGGCACATGAGAGTTTAGAAACACGGAGATCCACTGGTGCATTACCCTGAAGAAGACCAGAACATAGTTGAACAGGCATGAGGAAATCCCTTGACCAACGCAATAGCCATTGCAAACAACTTACAATTGGCATGCAACCCTCAAACAACTCGAAGATTAGTTCCAACGGGAATTCGTCACGAAATCAGATTTACATAAGGACACCAGAAATGTACTTCCTTTTCAATATTTACTCCATGACATTGATATTTGGGGGAAAGTTATATTTTCTGATGAAAAAACTTTTTCCACCAACGATCACAGACACATGCATTGTTGGAGAAGAGATGGAACGAGGTTCGAAGAACAAAATGTCGTAGTGTCTCAACGATGAAGAGAAATATCTTTATTTGAAGTTGGAAAAGTGGCTGAAATTCAGGGGCGCTTCATTTGTTAGCCATATACTAAAGTTTCAGAGGATGTTCTGCTCCCCAACATCAGAACAATGGCGATCTCTAAGTCAAATTAAATTTATTTTATAAATGGTGGGCTACGTCATGGCCAAGTGGCCACACCGCTTCACGTAGATATTCCCTTCTGTGAATAGGGACCTACAATATTTTAATTTCCATATTGTGGTTACATTACCCCAAAACTTCATTTCGATCTCTCACACTTCTTACCCCTTTATATCCTCAAAAGAATTAATTTCGTTTCGTGTTTACAAATTCTCACAGTCTTAAACCCTATTTCAATCATAAAGAGAAACTCCGCAATTCCCTCGTCTTGTCGATCGTATTCGTTGGTCTGTGAATTATATTGGCAGTACTTGCCGCCAATTCCAACTACGAACTGATGAACACCGGCAAGGTTCAATCAGGACTTTACATTCATTCAACAAATCTGTAAAAATCAACAGTCAGAGAACATTGCTCCTTTTCTGACGACTTCCTTCATCCATCTGCATTTCTTTTAGTTGACTCGCATAAAAACAGCCAACAAATTGGTCTTCGTACATTAGCATCGTTATACATCCGCAAGTTCCGATCGTCTCTTAATGGCTGCGCGTCTTCATTTAAACTCGTCGTAGCTGAGTGACAACATGACCCGCCAAAGAAAAGTTATTTTAAATCCAGGAGTGACCACCGTTTCTTAACCACCATTTCTTAATAGTTATCGGTATTAATTCATAAAATGAAGTAAACCAAAATAAATTTTACAATAACTCGTTTTAGTGTTGTACCTTTTTTTTCATTAATTCAAAATTTAAAAAAGTCCCCATTTTTTGTACACATTTTATCGATAACATTTGTTTTTGTGAATTTAATATTGATTAATTATAAATATTTATGTAAATTTTCATTTAGACAAAATGTTTTTAACAGATTTGCACTAATGTCGGAAAGCCTATTTTCCCAAACGTCTGTTCAGAAAAATAAACCTAACCCAAAATGTTCAGACCTTCGGCCCTCCTTTTAAAACTACGATTGCGTTTCCCCACGAACAAACCTCTTAATAGGTAACGATATAGTTTCGTGGCCACCCATTACTCACCAACCTAGAATGACCACCTAACCTAATGTACGGCAAACCTGGGCATACAATTCACCATGCTTGGGTCGACATATGAAATGGGCGGGGTTTCCGATTTTTCCAATTTTGTCAAAAACGTTGGTGCCACGAAACTACATATTAGCCTCTTAATGTAATCATACCAAAGAAATTTTCATTCTTATTTGGTACTAAATGCATTCCCTTCCTCATGTCACGTGTTCGGATTCCGACATTTTTCTAATAATGTTTAATTTGCGAAAGGAATGAATATAACAAGACCCCTGAGAACAACTGTACAGTCGATTCAGAAAGTACTGTCGTAATATTCCAGGTTTCCTTGTGTTAAAAGTATAATTAAAAAAAAAAAGGAGGAAAATGCATTTCAAAACGTGTTCTTAATAATAATTATTTTATGATACTTCACACTAAAGTTAGTTTTCCTTAAAATGCATCAATGCAACGTTTTATTTGTAAAACTTGAAACTGTAAATGAAGAATAATTTCTCCTAAACGTTGTCAGATCCAACAACTGGACCACAATAAAATTTAATGGAGATAAAATCAAACTGATTTTTACTCGTAATTACGGTACAGTTTTAGGTTCAACGTGTCACATAATTACCAATGAGAAAACCTCGAATTTTGGGACAGCTTTTTGAACCGATCGTATATTGTTTTGCAATATATATATATATATATTTGAACAATGAATAATTCCTATATTCCTATATTCATTCATGTAATTCTTAGATTCATTCGTATAATTCTTATATTCATTTATATAATTCGTATATTTATATAATTCGTATATTTATATAATCCTTATATTCTTATATATCTATATAATACTTATATTCATATGTATGTATGTTCATATATATTTTTACATAAAGAACAAAATCGCATAACGCTAGTTTGGATAAATTTGTGATTTGCTTTCTATTTTTACCAAATAATTGGTGAATTGTTTCTTTTTAAATTAAGTAATAATTTTTTTTAGATTTAGCTTAATAATGAAACCTGATTAAATTTTGCAATGTTCATTTTCTGTATACATTCTCTCTTCGCTATAAAAGATGAAGTCATGTCTTGCTTAAACGCTTAATTCTAAATCTTAAGCCTTTAATTTTTGCTCATACGCATGTTTAAGTGTAATTCATAATAAAATGCATATTTCAATTTCCATTTCTAGTTAACTCGGCAGATCATGATAACACCAGATCTGTCAATATGCCGTTTAAGATAAAAATATGGCGTCATCTTCAAATATCTTGCCTATCTGTTTAGACGTTGCCACAGCTAAAATATTTACCTTATCTTCAAATATTGTGAAAACATAATGCAGCCTATAGAGAATAAAAACTAAACAAGTCAACATTAAATAATAATGATGTCCACAAAAGTTTGGTGTATAAACCCATGTAAATTTTCAAATTGTTATTCTGATTGACTGATCTAACTTAGAGACTGAACATTACTTGTAACATTTTAGCAGTAAACTACAGTAAGAGAAAGTCTTTATCTTCTCCTTCGAGCCTTGATCTCTTTAGAGAACTTAGTCTTAAATAGAGAAAAAGTAATTTCTCGATATGTTACAAGAAGAATCGGGGAACCTTCAGAGAATTTAATCAACTTCACAGAATCCTCCGATCCATTACAAGAAGAAATCGGAGAGTAGTAGAGAAAAAAACTACTGCGATTCCCTATACGGTACCAGCTACTCCAGAGTAACAAATCCGTTGCTGCCACCTAACCAGAACCCCCGTCAACTTCGAATCGACCAAGGCCATAGACGGAGGGGTTAATATATATATATATATATATATATATATATATATATATATATATATATATATATATATATATATATATATATATATATATATATATATGGGATTGAACTCAGAATGGTCCCATGAGGCTCTTTCAGGATACACATAGACCGTGCATGGAACAAGGAACTCTTCTGGAAAAATCAAATCCACTATAGTCCGAATAAGTAATGGTAAATGACAAACACTATACTTTTTCCTATAGTGTTTGTCATTTACCATTATTTATTCGGACAAGGGTGGATTTGATTTTCCCAGAAGAGTTCCTTGTTCCATGCACGTTCTATATATATATATATATATATATATATATATTATATATATATAGATAGATAAGTATGGCATCTGGTTTAAAGTAAGGGTTTAGTTGAAGACATGTATCTTCTTTTCATTTGATGGTCCATTGGTGATTATGAATATAGTTCTTTGCAGTTCTCTCTAGTTTCTATTTTTTTCTTCCTTTATTTCATCAACTTCCAGAAATTCATCCGAATATTTCGGTCTGTATAAGAGTGCCACATTATATTTAAACGTCTATCGATGCAGCATTATCGCCGGTGCGGCGGTAGCGACATCTTTCAACGTCTTTAAAATTCTCACGAGAATTTAGGCACTTTCGTCTTTCTGCATTCGTAGAAAAGCGCATTTTTATGCCAAATTTGAATAAATGTTTAGTCACTTTATTGACGATAGCGTGTAAATCATACAAAGACGCGTACAGAAATAAATAAAAGAGTTAAAGACTTTGAACTAATAATGATAATCAATAATGAGAAGGGCCAGAAAGTGGCACAGCGCTCAGGTCCACTCGTGCGGCCCATCGCACTAACTCCCGTATTATTAATACCGGCATCATCGGGAGTCGAGTCTCCGATCGCAGTGTCTTCATTTTGCTTATAAGAAAACTGTGCGTTACCGACTGTGTGCGTTACCGACTGAGCGACGGGCGGTGGCTTGGCTTTGAATTAAGGTTAACAAAGACCCAAATTTTGATTCGTGCAATAAATTTGACAATTTTTTATGCATTTACCGTTCTCACTTTTGTTTTTAATTATTTAGTTATAGAGCTCCCGAGCTCAGTCAGTTAAGAATCAAACGCAGGACGTACAGGTTCCGGGTTCGACTCCCGTGAGTCGAGTGGAGTCGGCCAACTATGCGAGTGGCTCAGTGGGTAATACCGATCCCCTTAAGCGAACGAAGACACTAAAATTGAGGTTTCGCCTCCTGATGATGTTGATAATAATAATCCAGGATTAGCGCAATGGACAATACTAGTTGGCCTGAGTAATGGGCCACTTTATAGCGACGCTCTTCACTGATTATTATTATTATTATTATTATTAGTATACTCGGTGATTGCTCGGGCTCAGGTGATTCTGAGAGTTCACACTGAACCCCTCCCCCTCTACACTCTTCGGCGCGCGCGTGCGCACGTGTGTGTGTGTGTGTGTGTGTGTGTGTGTGTGTGTGTGTGTGTGTGTGGAGGGGGTTGGGGTTCAACAAGAGTTTATGATGATACCTGATACCTTTTATAGGAACACTCTGCTTCTAAAAATCTTAGTACCAATATGCCATTACCAGAGCATCGAGATGGTCTTTGTGGGCAACAAAAAGTCTTCCATTGATGGTAATTCCAGTTGGAACACAAACTTCTCTCTCTTTTATGATAACAACATCGCCTGAAACAATAAAAAGAGAGACTTTAGAACAAATATAAAGAGACACTCTTAAATAGTTTGCATAAAAGGTCTTTCACACAAAACTAAATAAAATTGCCTGGTGTGAGCCAAAATAAAGTCGGTAAAATGCATACTGTGCGCGAAAGGGTAAACTCTCTCTCTCTCTCTCTCTCTCTCTCTCTCTCTCTCTCTCTCTCTCTCTCTCTCTCTCTCTCTCTCTCTCTCTCTCTCTCTCTCTCATATATATATATATAAGTTCGGTCTCATAATTGATGTCTTGTTTGCGGACCTTTTTCTGTTGCATGTAGAATAACACGCATTTTATTTCGTTATTCATACGTTGTCGAGAGTAACTCACTTCCATATTAGCCATTGCGTGTTATTCTACCCGCAACAAAAAAGGTCCCAAAACAAGACATCAATTTGAACATTTGTTTTAGTTCTAACTTCTAATGTATTACTTTTGTAAATTTAATTTAAAATAAATTTTCTGATGAAACAGGATTTATGGGACACCCTATATATATATATATATATTATATATATATATATATATATATAATATATATATATATATATATATATATATAACCTCGTTTTCACTCCACCTTAGATCTACAGTTTAACGTGGAATCAGAATCATGCCCCCACTAGGGTGTGTCAATTTTAGTAAAGTCAACAATTCAAAAACTACTAATGCTCAAATGATGTCATATTATGTAGCAAACTTAGAAATATCTCTAGTGTTGTTTAAAAAAGCCATTTACCTACTTATATTTGACCATAAAGGTTTGAAATATAACCTAAATATGACTGTAGCATCGTATATCAATGTGCCATTGATATGTGTGGTCAACTTTGGTTATTTTTGGTGTGCAGTATGGTTTCTAAGTTTCACATAGTCACAAATGCTGGAGTTTTGATTGTGAATGCGTGTGTTTTCCCTCCTTTTTGACAATTTTGATTACTCCGGAATGTAAATATTGTGTAATTCAAATTATTCGAAATGTTATGTGTGACCCAAATTTTCTGTATATGATAGATATGATAGATATATGAAATTGTCATTACTTGGAATAATTAAGTCTTCTACCTATAACAACACAACCTTTTATCTGAGCTTATAGGACGATATTAAGAATTTCAATTAACTTAATTTTATGTAATCATAATCAGTAGGTCTATCCAAATTTCAATGACATTTCTTTTGTTCACAGGTCCACAGGATGAGTCAGAAAGAAATCAGAACCCGAAGCAAATCAAGTTGTCACCTAAGTCATTTGGTGGGGACTGGGAGGGAACTTCCCCCTGCTGAGCTGCCCGCAGCCAGAGATCTGCTGAGGTATGGTTTGTTGAGGAGAGAGATGAGTGAGGAAGACAGGAGGAATTACCCAGTTAATGACATGATTAACAACGGCATTGTTCCAGGGCTACTGGCTCAGTGGAGAAAGGTCAACGCTCTATTTATTCACGGGACCTGTAATCAACACTGAGGTCAGGATCAGGGCTAAAGTGAAGGTACTGTGGGATGAGGCAGTGAAGGTGTCCATTGGCAATGTGAAGCTAGAGGTCAAAGATAGGTTCATGATGAAACTGGACAAATTGGTGGACATCCTGACCTGTCACTGTGTGATCAGGAGCTGCAGTGAGCTTGGGTGCAACCCTGTCTGCAACAGTGAGGTTCACATTGACTACAGCTGCAGGAGCGAGCAGAAGATACCAGTGCAGGAGCTTGCCTTCATTAAAGGTCAGAGAGAAAAGGTGGGCAGTGTGGGGCCGTGGGGGCACACCAGATGGGTCTAGCTGATCACCCTGAGACCAGGAGACAGGAAGCAGTGCTGCAGAGACAGGAGCAGAGAAGGAAGGCCGAGGAGAAGAGGAGGAGGAAGGCAGAGGAGTCAGCCAAGAAAGAAGAGGAGTTGAGGGAGGAGTCACTGCTGGAGATGGAGTTGGAGGAGACTGGAGATATACTGGAGGAGGCAGGGAGGAGAGAGGAGGACGAAGACTTCATACCAGAGGCTGCGACAACTTCTTCCTTGCCTGTGGCTAAGAAGAAGAAATACAACACTGAAGATATCACCAACATAGCTCTGGCTAGCTTGAGACATCACACTGGGCTGAGAGAGACTGCAGAGATTGCCACTGCTGCCTGGATTGATGCTGGTCTTATCACAGAGTTTGACACAGGACTGGTGATTGACTACAACAAGGTGAGGAGGGCTCAGGAGAGACTGACTAAGGAGCTCGTCAAGAAGTTTGATGAAGAGATTAGGAAAATGGCATCACCTGTATCTTCTTTGATGGGAAAAGAGATGACACCAAAGTGATGATGGAAGCTGAGGGCAGTGACAGGCAGTTTCATGGCCTCATTAAGGAAGAACACTACACAGTGTGCAATGAACCAGGTGGGAAATATTTGTGGCATTTTGTACCAGAGGAAGCTGCAGAGAAGAGAAGTCATGCTGAGGTCATTGCTGATCATCTGGTGAACTGGCTAAGAGAGAGAGGAGCAGACCAGACCCTTTTGGCCATAGGAGGTGACAGTACTAATGTGAATACTGGCTGGGAGGGAGAAGTAATGCATTATGTGGAGGCCAAGCTTATCAGGAAATTGGTGTGGATTGTCTGTGACTTGCACAGAGCTGAGTCTCAGACACCTGGTGACTGCACTGGATAGCAAGACATTGAGCAACAACAACTGGTCTGGGACCAGTGGTGGCATTCAGCCGGTTCGCACCGGTTCGTAAGAACCGGTTCTTAAAATTTAATGAGTTCGCCGAACCGGTTCTTACAGTCTCTTTGCAATTTCAAAAATTGGTCGCCATTGGGAAAAGGTTAGTTAGATATTTTTCTTATTGTTTTCCTTTGCAAAAAAACTTAGGTGGGGATGTAAAGCGAGATAGAACCGGTTGAAAATTTTTGAATGCCACCACTGTCTGGGCCCCTAGGGAAGATGTTAGATACTGCCACTGAGCTGGAGATCAACCCAAACTTCACGAGGATCACTGTTGTTCCTCCTCTACCCCATCTCAGTCAGGAGGTAGTCAAGGACCTCAGCAGAGACCAATTATATGGCTACAGAATCATCACTGCCATCAGATCGGGAGAGGCACTTCAGAGTCTAGCTCTCCTGGAGATTGGGCCAGTCTGTCACAGTAGGTGGGTCACCACGGCTCTAAGGTTCTGCAGATTGTGGATTTCCAAACATGGGCTGAAGGGTAGGAACCTGAAGAATCTGAGGATAATTGTGGAATTCATAGTGGGAGTCTACATGCCAAACTGGTTCAACATCAAGTTAAATCACAGCTGGGTGGAAGGTCCCAGGCATGTACTGTACCAGCTGGAGCTGCTCAGAAGTCAGAAGAAGGAGGTGATAGGAATAGTGATGCCTACAGTGAAGAGATTAGCCTGGTATGCACACTCTGAGGCTGTGCTCCAGGCCATGCTGTGCAGTGGTGGAGGAGGAGAGGAGGGAGGCAGTGAAGAGGATACTGGAAATCAGAGGTGAAGGAGATGAGGACACACAGGTAGGAGACTACAGTGTCAGACCCAGGAAGACTCCTGACATCAACCCAGATGCCACCAAACTCTCGGAGCTTATTGACTGAAACTCTGACGTGACTGAGCCTCCTCTGACCTGTTCCCTCACCACTGCTGCAATCAAGGAGTTTCTGGATAGACCAATGGAAGTTCCTGCATGGCCCTCACACACACACAGTCAGTAGAGAGGTGTGTAAGGATGACAACTGAAGCAGCACAACATGTTTACTCACAAGAGAGGAGGGAGGCGTACATCAGTGGCCAGGTGGCCAGTAGGGAGCTCACGTCCAGGAACAAGAGCAAGGCAGACATGGCATCCTTGGCAAAATTCAAGAAACCTATCTATATTTCTAAGTTTTAATATTGAAATACAATCAAAATGTCTTTAATTGTATGTATGTAAAATGTAGTTATATATGGCATCCTTGGCAAAGTTCAAGAAACCTATCTATATTTCTAAGTTTTAATATTGAAATACAATCAAAATGTCTTTAATTGTATGTAATGTATGTAAAATGTAGTTATATACAATAAAAAAAAATACTTGCAAAAATTGCTGATTTTTCGTAAACTTCAACTCCAAATATATGTAGCTAGGAGGGGTCAAGTCTGGATTTTAAAGCCATATTTCGATTTAGCACATAAAAATGCATCATTTAGTCACTAGTAGTCTTTGAAAATCTAAAGATTTCACTTTGCTCCCTAAAATTGACACCCTAATGCCCCACCAGCAGCCCAGCGTCTTAACCACAGGCCACCCAGAGTACCCATTTATCTACCAACCACTTTCTTTATTGTGTGGAAGGATGAACAGCTGGGTTTTGCTGCGCGCCGTCTACCGTCACCGGGTCTCGAACCCGGGGCCGATTGATGGATTTGTAGTCAGTGACGCTAACCACTCCACCACCGAGGCGCATATATATATATATATATATGTGTGTGTGTGTGTGTGTGTGTGTGAATACGAGTGAAAAGTTGTATCTATATCGTGTGTAGAATAGATAAGAGTGAGCGTACCATTGGATTTAAGCTCTACAAGAAGCATATTTTCAAGGTTCAGACCAAGTTTGTCCGCGGCTGATCTTTTGATCGTCTCTCCGTTCGCAGTAAGAGGAAATCGTAGAGTGCAGTACGTGTGGTCTGCGCAGTACACCCGGAAAATGACTGAAAAAGAAACGACAAATGACTGAAAAGGAAATGAGAAAATAAATGAAAATGAAATGGGAAATGATTGAGAATAACGTAATGATGGGGTTGTTTAACCTCCTTCGCAACGACTAAAGTCCTATGACGGAGGGGACCTATAGCTTTATGTGGGATCCGAATCGCGGGTCACTTCATAATCTGGAGGCGGAGGACGGTCTCCCATTCAACTACTCTCTCCAGACCCAATGTCATTTAACTCCGCTGATCGACGGGAAGCGATTTCGACACTGGCCTCGACGTAGCCCGAAATGACTGAAAAAGAAATTTGAAATGGAACGAGTAACAAAACAATTGGAAATTAAATTAATGAATATTAAGTTAAAAAAGTAAATAAAATGGAGATGAGTGAAAAGAACAGCAGCAAGTTTTCTTGATCCAAGTTTCACTGCGTCGAACCAGGGATGAAAATCTTTCGGAAAATCGTAAAAAGAAAAGTTAACAGAATTCATTCGTAACTTTACCGTCACAAGAATGCGTATAATCAGGGATGACTAATTTTTTTTTGTTTCATCTTAAACCACTTTCAGCCCCAACGTTGCGGGGGCTGAACCCCCCCCTTGTGAAATTTGAATAAAAAAAAATTTAATTCAAAACAATAAGAAGTCGGTAAATGTATACACATAAAAAATAAAACAAATTATGGTTATATTACAGAGTAATCGTGCTAATAATGCTAAAACATTAATTTCAATAACTTAACCTCCCCCCCCCCCACACACACACCACACACACAAAAAAAAAAAAAAATCTTGTCGACAAAATTGGGCATTATTTTTTAGTGTTTTATTTGATTTTGTTACTCATTCGTTATCGAACTGTTATGACTCAACACTGATCAACCCAGACAGACTGTCCCAAGCCAGAACTGGGAAATGGAGAATCGGGTGCAGTGACGAGTCCGCTGCACGTAAAGTATTTAACTTCGTTAACCTCGTTGCTGTTCCGTGGTTGCTCTCTCTTCACACGAAGGTCAAGCTGGTGGCCCCGCCTGTAGGTCTTGCTTGGTGGAGGAAAGAGTTGCTTTCTTGCGCTCTCCACCGTACATAGCCAGGTGCACCCGGCTCATTTGGTACCGTCCTGAGCCAGGCATCTAGTTTTCTCTTGAAGACTTCAACTTTGACCCCTGTAACGTTTCTGAGGTCCTTTGGAAGCTGGTTGAAAAGTCTTGGCCCCTGACAACCAAGCTATTTTCCTACAGTGTTGAGGAGGTCCCTTGTCGGGCCTTTAATTTAGGAACACTACACATCTTGCTTTTTCTATTTTCCAGTGTTGCTTGAATGGTAATTGGGTTTAGTTTGCGATTTGGTACCAGTTTGTCGATCATTTTCCATATGTAGATTATGGTGTACCTCTCTCCTTTACAGGGAGTACAGATTTAGTTTACGTAGTCTTTCCCAGTAGTTGAGTTCTTTGCAGCCATCAGTCTTGGCTGTGAAAAGTCTCTGCGTTTCTTCTAGTTTATTAGTTTCTTCCTTTTTATATGGGGACGTCAAAACTGAGCAGTATTCAAATTTTGGTATAATCAGTGTTTTTAGCAGGGGAATCATTACTGTCCCCCTTCTTTTGAACATTCTTAGTACCTGTCCCGCGACTCTTTTTGCATTATTTATCGCTATCTGACTTTGTGTTTCGAATTTCGCATCATCGGTCATCATTACCCCCAGATCGATCACTTTCGTGCTTCTCTGAATTTCCTGTCTATCTGGAGCATACTATGCTGTTGTACGTAAATTCCACCCCCGAAGAATCCACCCAGTAAATTCCACCCATAGTAAATTCCATCCATAGTAAATTCCACCCATGGTAAATTCCACCCATGGTAAATTCCACGCAAAGGGTTATCAAAAAAGTTTACAGTTTATTAAAGTTTATTAAAAAGTTTATGCAAAATAAAAAACTGGTAAAATATATAGGTTAGGTCAACTGTACACCCTTGATGATTGTTTAGGTTTAGTTGTGATATTTTCGTTAAAACTAAGGAAAATGACGCTAACTCAAAAACAAGTGATTTGCTATAGAAACGATGGTCAAAATCATTCGAATCACCTAAAAACACACCTGGAAAACACTGCCCAGTGATGGAAAACACTGTCCAGTGACTATCAAAAATTGACCTTAGAAAATAACAGTTACAATTGTTAAAATTCTTAAATTTTTTGATGGAATTTACCATGGGTGGAATTTACTATGGGTGGAATTTTCGGGAGTGGAATTTACTGGGTGGAATTTACATGGAACCTACTATGCAGTCTGTTTAAGTTCCTCTTTTCTACCATATCTCAAGAGCTGAAATTTTTTGGTATTAAATGTCATGTTGTCTTCTGACCATGTGTATATTTTGTTCGTGTCCCTCTGCAAGGCCTCCGCTTCATTTACATCGCTGATTTTTCTGCTGATCTTTGTATCGTCTGTAAAGGATGTTACTATACTGTTGCTGTTTACCCGCTGTCTGTCTGTTAGCATGATAATGAACAGGAGTGGGGCCAGTACTGTCCCTTGTGGTACTGGGCTGCGTACTTTCGATTCTGATGATGATATACCTTGAATTTTGACGACCTGTAGACGTTCTCTGAGGAAGTTATAAATACATTTTCCCACGTTGCCTGTTATTCCCATATATTTCATTTTATGTGCTATTATACCGTAATCACATTTGTCGAAAGCTTTAGCAAAATCTGTGTATATGACATCGTAGTTGTCATTGCCTTTCAGTGCATCTAGGATATTGTTGTAGTGTTCTATTAGTTGTGATAGGCATGATCTACCTGATCGGAATCCGTGCTGATTTTCGTTGAATCTTTTCAGTGTCTCCAAGAAATCATAAATTTTCTCTAACTATTCTTTCAAATACTTTGGTGAGGTGAGACGTCAATGACACTGGTCTATAGTTCTTTGCTTGAGATCTGTCCCCTCCTTTATATATAGGGACAATGTTTGCTCTTTTCAAGATGCTCGCTATTTCCCCAGTGTCTAGGGATCTTCTCCATATCCAATATAAAGGTATAGCTATTTCATTTTTACAGTTTTTAATCAATAATGCTCAATCGAGTTCTCCTTTTAAAGGATACTTATTTTTCCAGGTTGATATCATTACCGCCTGTCTCAATGACCATTTGCAGTTGAAGAATGTAACACCACCAACCAACCAAGTTTTTTAACTTTATTTATTTGGACTCACGGCTGAACGAATAATAATAATTGGAGTGTGATCGGCGTTATAAAGTTAGATAACTAACGTATTGCATGACTGCACTAAATAAAAGAATCTGACGCAGTTTCGAATAACTTTCTCGTTCCGCTTTTCTTTGTAAAACAATTTTACAACAAACTTGTTAAAGAAAATAACTTACAAAAGACGAGTCCATTGAAATTTGGATATAATGTAAGTGACAAAGTTTTATTAGCAATAAATAAAAGGTTTACGTTCTTCGCACAGTTTTATGATGAATTTTTTTTCTTAAGTTTATTTATAAGAGCCAAGTCGAAAACTTAGTTACCTTCGAACTTAAGGAGGAGCAGGGAGTTCATGGGGCTAATTTTATAAGGTATTTTACGAGTAATAATAATAATAATGAGTCAAGGGGGCCAGAAACTGGCACAGCGCTCGAGTCAACTAATGTGGCCGACTGCGATAGTTTCTGGATTATTACTACCAACACCATCGGGAGTCGAACACCCGATCTCAGTGTCTTCATTTCGCTTATACAGTTGCGCGAAAAAGTAAGTGAACTTATCTATCGCGATCGATTCGTATGGCTGCGGCTGGAGCATATATTTTGGATGAACCTTTTGCGTATCTAGTAGCATTATCCTACCTTTCGAAAATAATTTACGCATCTATAAGCACACAAAAACCTTATTGCGTCCAGTTCTGAAAAAGAGGCCGCGCAAAAGTAATTTAACCCTTTATGTATCGTCATAAATTTGTTGAATGAAGATTTATTGCTTATATACTTCATTCCGTATAATAAAGGTAACATTCCTAGTTACCTGCGATTGGTCACCTTTCTAATTAGTTTCTTTTGCATTTCAGGCATCATTTTGGTGCAGATAACGTAAAGAGCATCGGGTATCATGTTCAGATTTAAAGGAGCTCTCGAATGACCTATGGAGTGTTATTGTCAGTGCTCATATATCTGGGGAGGGGTACGAGAAACTATCGGCGAAATATGGACTCCATGCGTCAACCGTTCATCAAATTATTTACAAATGGAGGGACATAAAGACGACGACAACCTTGGCCAGGAGTGGCCGATCACCGAAGATCTTACTCAGGATGATGAGGAGACTCGTTCGTGAGATTAGCAGTAATTCAAGAGTGACATCTAAAGACCTTCAAGGATCTTTGGCAAGTGCCACGACGCACGTTCATCGTTCTACAATACGAAAAACCCTGAAACTATCAGGGCTTCATGGATGGGTCGCAAGTCGAAAGTTACTGTTGTCGAAGAAACAAAGCTGACAGAGAAACTTCGCTTGGGTCTACCTGATCGACACCTTTACCACCTACGAAAAGATACTTTGTGTCGTGTCTAAATGACCGCTTTTTCTTGGCACTTGGCGGTATAGTCTAATATTGCTAGATGGTACGTTCCTTTGTAGATACAAAAGTAATAAGTTGCGATTGGCTAGGGATTTTTGTGCACTACTCTGCAGCAGTGATGGAGTTGGAAACAGTGACAATATATTATCGAAGGTGGGAGGAAGGCTACTTTGACAGTTGTGCCTTGCGAAAGCGTTGACTTTACTTTGAATGTAATAGCTAGTTGCTAAGAAAAATTCTATTATTCCAAGACTTTTTAATTTAATTTTAATTTTAGCCCGCAGACAGGCCTACATGTTGCACAGTAAAGCTAGAGATATCCGCTCATTAATGTATCTGCCATTGGGTAAATGAGATCCGCTTACTAAATCCGGAAAGAGGTGTTTACGATAGCCACGATTCATCATAGTACTCCCAGTTAGTGTTCCTCTTTGCCGCATGCTGTCGCACGTGTACCAAGGTGGCCCTATTTAATATTTTCGTGCATGTTTTTATTTTAATTACTACATATTTTTTATTTGTACGTTATTTTAACACTTAATCGTGTTTTCACTCACTCAATGTCCGATACTTACAATAACGATTCATTATGTCTATGTTTTGTTCGTGAGGGCTTAAGTTATTCGCGAGATTAAGATATCCACGCCAGATATCCGCCCTCATTATCGCGGATATCTTAAATCCTACTGTATTACGGCTTTCAGCCGAAATGAGTTTGGCAACCTTGGCTTATAGATTCATGGGTGTATTTAACTAAAATACAATAAGGCGTTGAATGTTATAATGGTGAACAACGTTGTTATATTGATAATTCTAGTATTATACTTATGCTTTTACTCCTGCATTACTCTATCAATGTATATTACTTCATTTATTATATTTTTAATTTATTATATTTTCAAGCAGCAATTAATTATTAAGTACGAAACAGGCACGATTTTTCCTGAACATGAAAGGGCAAAAATATATTGGATGCGCAACCAAGAGGGGATATTTAGTAAGCATTGTTATTGCACTTCACTAATTACAATTCCGGATAAAGAATATTGTATTAGTATTATTATTAAGATTTGCATTATTTTTTATTAATGGTATTATTTATTAATTATTTTTAAATCCAAATCGAGGGACAAAATATATTAAAGGGAATAGAAAACTTGGTCCTTCTGTAACGAAAAACAAACTTATTTGCCGAAGACATAATAAAAAAAGGTAGTGGGTAGTGGGGAGGTCAAGGTCTTACTGTCATCATGAGCGTGAATCTTGCGATGAATTTCCTCTCCATCTTCAAAAGACGAAGCGCCGAAGAGGGAGATCGGCCTTCCACTCGTCGGCAGTTTCCATTTGCTCACTCCCGCAGCGGAAACTTCCTGATCGTATCGATCCAGGGATTCTGTAACGCTGAGCATCAGAGAAGCCTCGTCCCTTAAAGCGACTCCGAAGGTCTTCACATCTTCATCAACCTCCTTCTTCAGATCCTGTTTTAAAATCAAGAACCCAAAATTTCATTTAACTCCTGTTTATCTTCGCTTAATATCAGATTCACGACAATGAATTTTCTAAGTTCAAAACGCCGAAATTTACACCTTAGACAAGTTATTCAGTATGAAATTAGGTTCTTTTTTTTCATCCAGTATTATCCGTTTTGTGAAGTTGGGATAAACACGAGTAAGAACATTTGGAGAATCTCCCATTGGTTTTTTATTATAATATAATGTTGCGCCTGCAACGTTTTTAAGACAATATATATTCTTCTAATTCAAATTAATGTTCTGAATCACGTGACAGATTTTTATCTGTAATTTTTTTTACTCTTGTCTCTCAATCATCGACTCATATTTAAAAATTTGGGAGAAATCCACATAAAAATAGCTCATAATTGTCGAGTTCCTTTAAATTTAAGAAAGAAAAGCGTTCGCTCTTACTCGAAGAAATTGAGATGCATCTTTGTTGGCGTAAACAGGGTCACTTATAGTCATGACCCATCTGTGGGTGAAGTGGACAACCCGCCTTTTACACGCAATCACGTACGCGTCATCCTGGTTTGAGGAAGAACCGCTCACACGATAAGTGGAATTGCTGTTAAGGAAGATGGTCAGCGAAATATCTAACATCTAATCAGAAAGTTAAAACAAAATCATATCTTAGGTATGACATTAAAAAGTGTTCATGTCAATTATCGTTCTCTCTCTCTCTCTCTCTCTCTCTCTCTCTCTCTCTCTCTCTCTCTCTCTCTCTCTCTCTCTCTCTCCTCTCTCTCTCTCTCTCTCTCTCTCTCTCTCTCTCTGGGAGTCCTGGATTCATACTGATCGTAGGGACTACGTTGGGGAGTTCGAAATTCCCGGGTATAGAATGTTTCGCAAAGACCGCACCCGTGGGGAGGGGGGTGGGGTACTAATATACGTCAGAGACACGTTGAGTCCGGTTGACTGCCAGTTCCGGTCGGAACGGGAGCTGCTTGGCGTCGATCTGAACGTGGGAGGGACGAACTATAGGTTAATCTTGGTGTACAGACCTCCGCATCTCCTCCTCGAGGAGGATACAGCCCTGTACACCGAACTCAGTAGCCTGCTAGGGGATAGGGTGTGTGTAGTTTTAGGAGACTTCAACTGTCGCGGCATAAAGTGGGAAAACAGGACTGCCGATGCTGAAGGGAGGAGGCTAGTTGACTTTGCTGATGAGAACTTCCTCACTCAGTGGGTCAACGAGCCTACACGAGGCGAAAGCGTTCTAGACTTAGTATTCACGACCGAAGACAACCTCGTCACTGGCCTCACCGTTGACGAATCGTTGGGCGGGAGTGATCACGGTATTATTAGGTTCCGTGTGTGCGTCCCTCGGGTGAAGCGTAGTAACTCGAGAGGCAGTAAGCTCGATCTCCGGCGGGCGAACTTTGTTAGCCTCAGGGATAGCGTAGCAGAGATGGGGTTAGAGGTTGGCGGCGATGTTGAGGGAGTGTGGAGTGCATTCCGGGATGAGTTTATGGTGCTGCAGTCTGCTGCCATACCCTCAAAACTGGTCACCCCTGCTTCAACGCAGCCTAAGTGGTTCAATCGTGGCATCGCTTCGGCTATCCGAAATAGGAAAGTAGTGTATAGGAGGGCGAAGGCCAATCGTTCCCACGAGAACACTGAAGCGTATGTCCGCCTGTGTAGGGAAGTGAAGGCGAAGGTTAGGCTAGCGAAACGTAACGAAGAACTACGGGTGGCAAGCCTCTGCAAGAGGAACCCTAAGGAGTTCTTCAGTTATGTTAATAGTAGAAAGCCTATTAGAAGCATGATAGGTCCTTTAAAGGACGGAAGCGGCGTTCTGCGGACCTCCGACGCGGACATCGCTAAGGTGCTTAATGAGTACTTTGCGGGAGTGTTCACCAGGGAGGATACCCGCGTCATCCCCGAGCCAGCTGTGAGGCACGAAGGTGCTGACCTGGATAGTGTTAGATGTACCGCGACAGTCGTTGCTCATAGAATAGACAAACTGAGCGCGTTTAAGGCTCCTGGGCCAGACCAGTTTCTCCCCAGTGTTTTGCGAGAAGTGCGCGACCAGGTGGCTCCCCACCTGGCTACAGTCTTCAACAAATCGTTGGAGATGGGCCAGGTGCCTGGTGACTGGAGAGAGGCCAACGTGACCCCTATCTTTAAGAAAGGGGATCACGAAAGTCCAGGGAACTATCGTCCTATTAGTCTCACTTCAGTTGTAGGTAAATTATTAGAAAGGATAATAGCTGATAGAATCGTTGACCATTTGGATTCCTACAAGCTGCTTGGGGACTCCCAACATGGGTTTAGACGGCATAGGTCGTGTCTCACCAACTTGCTCGAGTTTTTCCACGTCATGTTGAGTGAGTACGATAAGAGTAGGGCGATTGATATACTTTATCTCGACTTTCAGAAAGCCTTTGATAAGGTACCTCACCGCCGGCTAATGGCGAAAGTGCGCGCGCTGGGTATCGGTGGGGAAATAGGTAGGTGGATTGAAAACTGGCTAAGGAATAGGCGGCAGAGGGTGGTAATTAAAGGGGCTAGTTCGGGTTGGGCCTCGGTCACTAGTGGGGTTCCTCAGGGTTCCGTTTTGGGGCCACTGTTGTTTACCATTTACATAAATGATATCGACGGTGGCATCGTCAGTCGGATCGCCAAATTCGCTGATGACACCAAGCTTGGGGCCAATGTTGGGACGCCCGAAGCGATCGAGGAACTGCGTGCGGACCTAGGTAGGATAGGAGAGTGGTCCGAAAAATGGCAAATGCCGTTTAACTTGGGTAAATGCAAAGTGATGCACATTGGCTACGCCAATCCCAAGTCGGACTACTCGATGTTGGGCAGTAATATCGAGGTGACTGATTTAGAAAAGGACTTGGGTGTGCTAATTAGCAGCGACCTTAAGTTTACGAAACAGTGTGTAGAGATGGAAAAGAAAGCCCAGAAACTATTGGGTTATATCAGGAGGCAATTTCAGTTTCGGAACAAGGAGATTGTGCTCTCACTGTACAATTCCCTTGTTCGGCCGTACCTGGAGTATGCTGTGCAGTTCTGGTCGCCCACCCTCAGGAAAGATATTGAGAGGCTGGAGCGAGTGCAGGCGAGGGCCACAAAGTTGATCCCTTCCGTTAGGCATATGGGCTACAATCGACGGTTACGCGCCCTGAACTTGTTTTCGCTTGAAACTCGGAGGCTGCGCGGTCAACTGATCGAGGTTTTCAAGCTCTTACGAGGGTTCAACGATGTCGATTTTAGAAGTATGTTTAGTTTAAATGATAACCCAACTCGCAACAATGGTTGGAAGTTGGATTTGAAACGGTTTAGGACTAGTGTGTGTGGGAATTACGTTACGTATAAGATCTGTGACACATGGAACAGGTTACCTTCGGAAGTTGTGAACAGTTCCTCTGTGGATCAGTTCAAGAAAAGGTTAGACGAAATCTTGCACACTATTTGAGTGTGTAAAGACATTTAGGACCTCAGTCTGCGGAAATTTCTTTTCCTGTAAAATAGTTGATATCTGGAACCAACTTCCCTCAGAGGATGTTTCCAGTCAAAGTGTAAATCTGTTTAAAAATAGGCTAGACAAAGTACAGAACACACTCATAGTTTAAGATTAAAACCTCAGAAAACTCTGCAGGAGTTCGCTTGCTCGGTGTCTCTGTGAGCAAGCTAAATATAGAGCTATTTATATATTCTCCACTTTCCTGTAAAATTTCCTTGGCTACTTTTCCAGGGTCAAGGTATTTTCTTCAACCTTTTTCCGTACCTGCCTCTGGCAGGGAGGGAGCGGAGGGTGGGGAGAGAGCCTTCTACTTTTCTATCCAGTTTTCTACTACTGCTAGCATAGTTTGAAAGACAAAATTTTCCCTGGCACCCGTTGCCATTGGTACCTCCTCGGTATGGGCCGCAAGGCCTTTTGAGGTACTTCTTTTCCTTGTAACTCCTTGTAACTCTCTCTCTCTCTCTCTCTCTCTCTCTCTCTCTCACGAAAGTCCAGGGAACTATCGTCCTATTAGTCTCACTTCAGTTGTAGGTAAATTATTAGAAAGGATAATAGCTGATAGAATCGTTGACCATTTGGATTCCTACAAGCTGCTTGGGGACTCCCAACATGGGTTTAGACGGCATAGGTCGTGTCTCACCAACTTGCTCGAGTTTTTCCACGTCATGTTGAGTGAGTACGATAAGAGTAGGGCGATTGATATACTTTATCTCGACTTTCAGAAAGCCTTTGATAAGGTACCTCACCGCCGGCTAATGGCGAAAGTGCGCGCGCTGGGTATCGGTGGGGAAATAGGTAGGTGGATTGAAAACTGGCTGAGGAATAGGCGGCAGAGGGTGGTAATTAAAGGGGCTAGTTCGGGTTGGGCCTCGGTCACTAGTGGGGTTCCTCAGGGTTCCGTTTTGGGGCCACTGTTGTTTACCATTTACATAAATGATATCGACGGTGGCATCGTCAGTCGGATCGCCAAATTCGCTGATGACACCAAGCTTGGGGCCAATGTTGGGACGCCCGAAGCGATCGAGGAACTGCGTGCGGACCTAGGTAGGATAGGAGAGTGGTCCGAAAAATGGCAAATGCCGTTTAACTTGGGTAAATGCAAAGTGATGCACATTGGCTACGCCAATCCCAAGTCGGACTACTCGATGTTGGGCAGTAATATCGAGGTGACTGATTTAGAAAAGGACTTGGGTGTGCTAATTAGCAGCGACCTTAAGTTTACGAAACAGTGTGTAGAGGTGGAAAAGAAAGCCCAGAAACTATTGGGTTATATCAGGAGGCAATTTCAGTTTCGGAACAAGGAGATTGTGCTCTCACTGTACAATTCCCTTGTTCGGCCGTACCTGGAGTATGCTGTGCAGTTCTGGTCGCCCACCCTCAGGAAAGATATTGAGAGGCTGGAGCGAGTGCAGGCGAGGGCCACAAAGTTAATCCCTTCCGTTAGGCATATGGGCTACAATCGACGGTTACGCGCCCTGAACTTGTTTTCGCTTGAAACTCGGAGGCTGCGCGGTCAACTGATCGAGGTTTTCAAGCTCTTACGAGGGTTCAACGATGTCGATTTTAGAAGTATGTTTAGTTTAAATGATAACCCAACTCGCAACAATGGTTGGAAGTTGGATTTGAAACGGTTTAGGACTAGTGTGTGTGGGAATTACGTTACGTATAAGATCTGTGACACATGGAACAGGTTACCTTCGGAAGTTGTGAACAGTTCCTCTGTGGATCAGTTCAAGAAAAGGTTAGACCAAATCTTGCACACTATTTGAGGGTGTACAAAATTTTCCCTGGCACCCGTCGTTGCCATTGGTACCTCCTCGGTATGGGCCGCAAGGCCTTTCGAGGTGCTTCTTTTCCTTGTAACTCTCTCTCTCTCGCGGGTTCAACAATGTCGATTTTAGAAGCATGTTTAGTTTAAATGATAACCCAACTCGCAACAATGGTTGGAAGTTGGATTTGAAACTGTTTAGGACTAATGTGTGTGTGGGAATTACTTTACCTATAAGATCTGTGACACGTGGAAGAAGGCTACCTTCAGAAGTTGTGAACAGTTCTTCTGTGGATCTGTTCAAGAAAAGGTTAGACCGAATCTTGCACACTATTTGAGGGTGTATGAATTTTTCCCTGGCACCCGTTGCCATTGGTACCTCCTCGGTATGGGCCGCAAGGCCTTTTGAGGTACTACTTTTCCTTGTAACTCCTTGTAACTTTCTCTCTCTCAATACTGTTACCACTGTCATTCGAGGTCCAAAAATAGGAATGCACTAAGTGAGAACTACTAGTTTAACTTAATCTTACTTGACTTAATATTAACCTAACCTGATTTGTCTTGATCCAACTCAATTTAATCTAACCTAGGTGTGAAAATGGGGATAAATATGAAAAGTAGGGTAATGCCATGAAGTGGGAATTGACCAATATATATATTATATATATATATATATATATATGCAAATAACTGCAATGACCGCGCAGTATATAAATGAATAGAAACGACATAAGTATTAAGGAACGTTTCTGCACACGAGGAGGAGAGATAACGAAATAATGAAACGTTCCTTAATACTTATGTCGTTTCTATTCATATATATATATATATATATATATATTATAATATATATATATATATATATATATATATATATATATATATATATATATATATATATATATATATAGTTTTTGATGCACCAGTGGCTTGCATGGATTTACAGTGTATAAATTCTATGTTACAATTAATGTTTACTTTTACTTTGCGTAGACAAATGAAAATTAAAACTCAAAAATAAGCGAAACATGGTTGAAATCCACAAATCCAAATGCGAAGTTCAAGCAATGTTTCTTTGAAATTGCGATTTTCACGCGATATTCAGGAATTAATTTACATTTTCATTTGTATTCACTTCTAAACACCTATTCTGACTTAAAATTCACGTATTAATGAAATGAATCAGGTGAACGAGCGTTTACACATGATAATCATGTATCCACCTGATCGAATTCTCTGGAATCTAAAAGCACTCATCGTTCGAAAGGATCGGTTACATAACCTAAATTAACCTAACTTAACCCACCAACTTTGCGTTGGGCACCACACATTTAACTTATGAACCGAAATGAGTTCGTTTTATATACAAGATTTGTTTGGGTCAAATGAAAGTGACTTCCTTATTAGGAACTTTTAGGTTGGTTAGGTTAGTTGAACTCTCAGTTAGATTTATAGAGCCTAAAAAGCTTAGCTCAATCGAAATGTACCGTTTGGTCGGACGAAACGATAGAAGACGAACACATTTTTGTTGCAACGCTATTGCATCATTTACTTAACCTAGCATAACCTAACCTAACATACCCATAACCTAGCGTTAAGCAAACCGGACTCAAATTAACGTAATCTAACCTACAAAACCATTATTGTTTGTGTTTGGCATTCGATTCGAAAGTCTTTCAGCTCTTTGCTTCATCAAAAAGCAAACCATCCTCGAAATCTCGTACAGGACGCAGTTGGACGATGCTTATTTGTCTGTTCAACCCCTTCTGGACTTATGAACGACCGGGTCGAATTTGTACCGTTTCAAATACACGCATTCATAACTTAACCCTACAGAAATTCCAGACTTAAAGGGTTAAGGGATCGCTACGGCCAAATGCAGCCACCCGAGCCACTTTCAATCCATCACACGTGAACACTGAGCGGTACGAAACAATTATCACTAAAATATATAGAGAAGATGACCTGGAAAAGAACTGTAAACGATGTTAGCACGAAACGATAAAAACAGACGTATTAAGGCCGATGTAATAAATTATTAAGGAGTTAAAGAATTCTGTTTAAAAAGGATATTGCTTGAAGAGATCGGAGATGAGATGCGCGTAAGGCATGAACACGATATGCGTGAGGAGGAAATCGTCAAGGAAGAAATCCGACGAGGACAAATCACAACGACGTATTGTCAAGTGAGAGTCTTGAGGATCTCCCACGCCCATCGTAGCGCCCATAGCGGCGCCCATACCAACAGCTACGCCTACGCCCATAGTTAAGGTATCGGAACCGCCGAGTCGTCGTCCGTCTAGTCGCGTTTCAAGAAGGTGTTCTAGCATCTTCTGCGGCGTCCCTGCCATGACCGTGTATCTGTGGAAGTCGCAGCAACTAAATGAGGCTTTCCTTCGGCTACAGTAAATTTGTTATACGAAGATTTTTTTCACCAAACTGAACGAGAGGATATTGCGTCTGTGTTATAAGTTGTTTTAGTATGAACTAATGTCATTTACAAATGGTATAGATTCCTCAGTCCGAAAAGATTAATTTTTATCGTCTCCAGCGTTTGCTGTTTTTTTCGGAGATCTTCGGAGATCTTCGTTAATACCTACTTGTACTGCGAATGAGGATGAGACGCGGAAACTTTTTCAAGAACCAGGACGTCCTTTCCGTGTTCCTTCAGACGAACTGTATTCGCTTCAACATCCCTCAGGATCCGGTTAAAGTCTCCCTTATCGACTCTCAAAAATTGACAGTTATCCTCCTTCAGAACAATGGTTGCAGCCCTTTACAAAAAAAAAAAAAAAAAAAAAAAAATGGAATTGGTAAGAGATTCCTGCTGAACAAATAAACCCCAAAATTCTTGCGACTACTTCATTATCTTCTACAGTATAAAAAATTAAAATTAATTACAAATATTAATATAAAACATGATTAGCGAAACTATCTCAGAGGTATAATTTGTACCTCGGAGCATCATTGACAAGAGCGAGTTTGCCGAAGTCATCTCCCTCCTGAAGGGTATTGACGACACCCTTTCCACGTATGACGACGTCGACAGAACCTTTGATGATGATGAACCAAGACTTGCCTTCGCAGCCTTGCTCGAACACTAAAGACAAGAAAGATGAAACAGTTTTACGACTATGGCGAGAATAATAATAATTTGGATTCTCTTACTATGGCATCACGAACCAGTCTAAAACTTCATCCAGACTTACGTTATTCGTCAACACATAATAATTTTAACTTACTTATTTTTCAGTATTTTTCCTTTTATTAACGTTGCGAGAATAAAACCATTCGATTCATCGAGACTCGTTTGTTATACGTAACACACACACACACACACTAATAACACTGAAAAACACACTAAAACACACTAAAAAAAGCTATAAACATTAAGCTTCCTTGTTCATCTGACATTTAGATACAATTCAGATTTTTGTTATGTATGAACCTACTAAAACAATACTTGCAAAATATTTGTCGTCAAAAAAAAAAAAAAAAAAAAAAAAAATTCTATCCGACTACCTCAGACTCCGTCTGGGACCTCGCGTCTAAGACCTTAAGGGCAGAACCAGCAAAGCCCCAATTTGGCGATCAGAACACCTGATTTATAAAACAAATAAACCAATAATAATTAATGAAACATTTAATTTAAAAGTTATAAATGCTTGTTCAACTCACGCACAGTGCCCTCCCTCATGTGAGACTCGAATTTGATAACGGTAGCGAGTTCCCTTTTGACAGAATTTGACAGATGGGAAAGCGCTCGAAGGTGAAGTAATTCTTCGTAAATCAGTTCCTGATCTTCGAACGTCCTTTCGTGGCTTCTGATAAGTGATAAGCAATTATAATAGTAATAATTATATGCATAAATAATAATGATAATAATAATATAGAGGTACATTACAGCAGTAATATCTCATTTCCCAAAGAATTGGGGTGAGAAGGCAAATATATCCTAAGTGCAAAATACAGAAGGTAGTAAAGAAAATAGGCAGAGAAAATAAGGCGTACACATCTATTCACACACGCATCCTGGTTGACCAGTTGTTCCCTACTTGGCTAAAGTCCACACCCGCGGCGCTTCATACGCTGTGCGTGGTAGCATTTCTAGGCCTTGTCAAAAATAAAAAGGGACAGTCCCTACGTACATATTTATAACAAACCCCTTCCATTCCAATCTATTTGCAGCCACATCTCGTACATCATCCAGATTAAATCCATGCTTACTCACGCATTCGTTAACCATGTCCATCCATCTTCTCGGCCTTCCTCTCCTTCTGCTACCTTCACAAACACTCTTATACAATCTTTTCACATCTCTATCATCTTCCATTCTTTCAACATGTCCAAACCACTTTAGTACACTTTCCTTAATTTTGACTTCCAATGATTTCTTAACACACGATTTCTTACTCTGTCAGTCCGACGCACGCCACAAATACTTCTCAGAGCATCATCTCACTCGCCTTCACCCTTTTATGCCATGCCAGTGTTTCACACCCATATAGGAATGTCGGTACTAATACACCTTCATGTAAATATTTCGCAGCTTCTCTATCCAGTCTCCGCTTTCTCATAATTGCTTTCAGCGTACCGGCCACCTTCCTTCTTTCCTTGATTCACTCTACTATTAACTTTATCTGCACTCGTACCTCTTTCATTCAATATACATCCCGAATACTGAAAGGATTCTACCACCTCTAGCGTTATATCATTCATCATTACATGACAATCCGAATTTCCCTCTCTCTTCAGAGTCATTAACTTGCTCTAACACACATTCACTTTCAGCATCTTCTCTCGCACGGTGTCACGAAACTCTCAACAACTTCTTGCATATCACACTCACTGAGGAAATAGTACAGCATCATCCGTATACAACCGATTCGACAGACCCCACCAATGCCCATCACACACCTGATTCACTCCTCTTTCTGGCAGTCGCCTTTTCACCTTTCTCATCAGTGCCGGATTTAAGGGTGGGAAACATGGGCGCTCGCCCAGGGCCCCCACACAAGGGGGACCCCACAAAGTACCTTGAACTTTTTTGTCTTATCGACATAAAAAAACACTGCGAAGAAATGTTTTAGTTTCTTTCAGTATCCAGATAAAATTTATTGCTTAGTCTAAATTAATTTTGCGTAAAAATATCAACAAATTTATGGTTTTGTATAATTCGTCTCAATATCTTTGGAAAATAATTCATATTTCTAAATAATGCTGCAAAAATAACAAGTCGCTAAAATATAGCTAAGTCGCTAGATTTCAACATTTGTCGTTAACTGGATCACAAAGTCGCTAAATCTAGCGACAAAATCTCTAAATTGGCAACGTTGGCTCTTAATCCGTGGCGTTCGTAACTTCGTGCGCTGCTATTGTGCCGCGTCGTTTGTTCAGCACCTTTTGTGGTGAGTACCAATAGAATATTTTTTATATTTTAGTATAAATAGATTAGTTAAAAAAGAACAATAAATAAATAGTATAAATAGATTTATATTTTCAAACATAATTTACTTGTTTCTGTATGTTTTGAGGGTATGTAATTAAGAGTGTATTGTTTGAGTAGGTTTGATGCATAATAGAGGCTGCCCAGGGCCCCCACATTACTAAATCCGGCACTGTTTCTCATGACTCCATCCATAAACAGATTGAACAGCCACGGAAACATCACACATCCTTGATGCACACCAACACTTATAACTCCCCTGCCACCAAATAAAAGAAGAGAGCCAAATTCAAAGTCCAGGGTTTTCGAGATACCTGGACACTCTGCGTTTGAAAGATTGGAGGTCATGGACAGGGGGAAAGATGGATTGAGGAAGATTGTTCCCGAATTAACCAGTTGAGTAGATGAAAGATTGAAAATACCGATTAACCCTCGCGTTAGAGAGTTGGACAGAAATGGAATGAGAATGTGTCGAAAGTCCGGTACTGCGTGCTCTCTTCAAAGGAGAAGGCATGCAATTAAAGAGTTCAGAAGAGCAGTGTCCGTTATAACAGCGATAGTAAAGAGAGAGTGAAGCAACATTGCGGCGAAGAGATGATATATATACAGTATGTACTATATGTTAATTCCAGAAAAGGACTAGTCAGTTTTTGTATACTGTGAACGATGTGACCAAGAAAGAAAGCAGGGAAAAAGAAAAAAAGAAGAAGGCGTAAAGGGAGGAAGAGAAACGAGTGCCAGTAGACGAGGACTGATGCCCAGGCTCAACCAGGCGCGCGCAGGCGTTAAGGGCAAGCTCGATTTATAGATTTGGAGATCAGAATCCAGGGTCCTTATAACAGCGAAAGGAGACGAACAAGCCCAGGCTCCTAAATAAGTGACAACAGATGCCGACGGCCAGACCGGCGATACCTTCTCGCAAGACAAGAAAAATAAATTTTGTACCTCCTGCGAGGCTACACAATCACGTCCTTTACACTATCACTCTTCACTCCCTTATATTACATATTTTTACAGACTCCAAAAATATAAATATCGAATCATTAAAATAATAATAATAATAATAATAATATAATAATAAAACACGCAGACACGTAGAACTCCCCCTGAAAAATTAGTACAGAAATATTGTCATAGGGTAAAGTTGCCAATGTTCGCGCATCAGTCCTAATGTCGCGCATTTGACTTAAAAAAACTCCCACAAAATACTGTTACAGTGAAGGAAATAAAATTTATGTGAAGCATTACTTCCAGTAACGAAGTTACTCGAAGTAATGTTTCACTAGATATGTTACTAGAAGTAATGTTTCACAAATTTTATTTCCTTCACTGCAACAGTATTTTGTGGAGAATTTTTTCAAATCAAATGCTCGACATTAGGACCAATGCGCGACCATTGGCAACTTTACCCTATTTATTTAACACAAATAATTCACTGTTCAAGCTAAGAAAGTTTTCCTCCTTTTGATAAATGTGGGTAAATCTTATGTTCTTTTTTGACGCTGATTACGAAAATGAAAACAGATTTTTTTCTATCACCCACAGTTTTTGAGGGATTTGCAATTTAAAACTCTTTGAGATCGCGATAGCATTCCTCAGTTTTCATCATAATACAAGATTTATTGTTAGTCATTTATTTTGTATAAAATCTTTATATTATGCATATTATACAGTATACGTCATAATTTAGGCCGGGTCGAAATTTTTGATTTCTTACGTACATAGTGTGAGGTGGTTCAATCAATCATAGTAACACCCTGGTAAAATATTTTTGAATTCTGAGGACCCCTACCTCCCCCATACCGGTTTCAGTTTTTTCAGAAAATTCGTAAAATTCGAGATAATTTGCGATTTACTTCGAAATTTTTTTATTATTACAAAAATTCGCTTATAAAACACTTATATTTATTTTTTAATGAAAAAAATTTAAAAAATACAAAAATGCATGAAAAAAAAATTGAATACATAAATTTTTAGCTATTACTGTATTGGTAGAAATTTAGAAATTAAGAGACAGAAATTCAATAAAATTTTTGACCTAAAACTGATGTTTTTTTTTATTCCTTCCATTGACCTTTCCACTCAAAAGGAGGCAGTTCTTTTCTAGACTATTTAAAATAAATTTATGCCGATTAATATAACCAATTCTTTCCTGGTTAGATTTAGTTACTAAGTTCGACATCTTCATTTTCATTATCATCTTCTATCACTTCTGATGATACAAATTCCCTTGCTTCTCTTAATTTTTCTTTTGATTTCTTTTCCCTTTCCTGTGCTGTTTGGATTTTGCCCAAATTTCTCAAATTACTTGAAGTGGTTCTTTTATAAATTTTTCCTAACTGGTTTTTTCTTTCTTTTTGACCAATAAAAGCTTCCTATTCTATAATAGGTATTTTATGTTCACACCTACAAAGTTTTCTATCCCTTATGCCTTTATCATAACAGTGCATAGAGATATGTCAAACATCTCGTCATATTTCTTTAATGTTTCATAATATTTTTCATTTCTTTTTATCATAGGGCATTTAGTTAACTTATCAGCATCTTCTATAAGTTTAGTAACAACAAATTCCCTTTGTATCAATTGTTGGGAAATAAAATTTTTGCCAAATTTCTTTTATATCTTGAACAACTACGTTATAGCAATTATTTTTACTTATTTTACCCTGTGCTTTAGATTCTTCCTCTCTAACAATAAAATGGAAGTGCCTTACAACATCAGCTTTTGATGGCGTCATGGCAGATGAAAATTTTGCTGGATATCCGAAGGCTGCATTGTGGCTTCTTTTTCTAGTAGCCATAATTTAATTTAATAAGATTTTAACTATATTTTATTTATTACTGATATTTTAAAATTAAATAACGCATTTTAATACAAACTTTTAACATTCTAGGTACCTAAATAGGAATCTGGAAAGAAAAAAAAACAAAAATAATGTAATATTAGGTCTTATATCCAGTGCTATGAGTCAGCACCGGATTTATGACCCTACCCCCTACCCCCCGATCTAAAAAAAAGTTGGTGAATGGTCTATTCTGATGTAATTCGTGCCGGGGAACCCGATTTTGGCCGTCCGAAAGCAAAAAAATTAATATTTAGGGTCGACTTTTACGATTTTCGATTTTTGGCCTATTTCCCATACAAATTCATATGGAAAAAAGTGAGTATCGGTAGGCGCGGGTAGCGAAGGTCCCACAGCCTTGATTTTTGGTGTGGATACTACTATTACAAAATGATCAACCTCACAATATGTACCCAAGCAAAATCTTGACCTTGACCCCTTTTCGACCCGGCTTAAATGTTTGTTACTTTTATGCAAGCGATGCATGCCATTCTTTAAAATGCTCAAGCGAGCAAAAGCCAAGCTTTTCGGGACAACTAATGCCAATAATGATGGTTTTCACTAAAACGACAAATGCTACTATAGAGAAACGAAGCCAAAAACACATAACTCATCAAGTGTAACATTACGCCATTTCATCGAATAAATTTTCCTCTCACACTTTGAATCTATATTATAATAAGAAGAGCTGTCCGTCTGTCCGTCACACTTTCAGAAATTGTGAGAAAAAATTGTGAAAAAAAATTCAGAAATTGTATTACGGGCGGCAATGTGAAGCTCAAGATTTTCATGACTGTGTTCTTTTCTGTAGTTTAGCAATGGGGGAAGGGTGGGGGTGGGGGTAATGGGGGATGGGTGGGGTAATGGGGAGGGGTGGGGGTAATGGGGGAGGGGGTTAGCCCCCAAGTTGCATGAATGGGGGTGAGGAGGTTTTGGGAGATACCAGATTCAGAAATGTTGACACAATGTGAAGCTCAAAATTTTCACGGCTGGGTTCTTTTTTTGTAGTTTAGCCTGTCTAACCGTCAGCGAAGCGGCGGGAACTGTACTAGTTTTTATAAAAATATTACTGATGCAATGAAGGGCGTTACTGTGTCGTGGGCATTTGTGGGCGGAGCAAATTTGACTATGGTGACAAAATGATTGGTGATTGGTAGATAAATAGTACGAGTCAGTTGAGTTTGCAGCAGCTGCTTCTCATCGAATTGGACAAGCACATACCTGTCAAGACATGCACATTCTTGTTTGTCATGTGTTGGAATTGCGCATTCGTGCTAATCTCTCAGTCAGTCTCGTGCATTGCTACCCACCAGTTGATTGATTAAGTGCATTTAGTTATTCATTTTGTTTTGGTACATGCAGGGCCGGATTTTCCAATAGGCAACATAGGCCATTGGCCTAGGGCCCACCAGTAACTGGGGGCCCACTGGGGACCTCCTACAATCCCTTGACACAAACAGTATCATTGACAAATTTGCCATAGAAAAAAAGCAGGAAAAAGTCATTTTGAACTTCACATAGTTGTGCTTGCAAAATTTATTATGCTTCAGTTTCATTGTATTTTTCCATTATTCCTATGTGTAAGATGTACATGATATGGAACTTGATTTACTTTGATGTACTTGATATGGAACTAATTTGATTAAAAATTATTAATGTGTAATGTATTACATTATGTTGTAATTCTTATTGCAAAATTTATTATGCTTCAATTTGACTGTATTTTTTTCCATTATTCCTTTGTGTAAGAATAAGTTGTACATGATATAAAACTAATTTGAATAAAATTATTGATGTGTTACATTATGTTGTAATTCTTTTTTTTTTTACATTACAATATTACGATATATATATATATATATATATATATAATATTTTTGGGGGGGGGGGACTGATAAGGTTTGGCCTAGGGCCCACAAGCAAGTAAATCCGGCCCTGGGTACATGTCCGGTGAAAAAAATAGTGTTTTTGTGATATAAAAGTGAGAATGTCTCGTAAGTGTGCAAACAGCACTGACAGTTTTTGTTTTGTGTGATGAATTTACAACAAAATCTCAAAAGCAGGGTTTCACTCCTTTAATTAAGAAGGCGTATGAACTTCATTTCGATTGCAAAGTAGGAGATCAAGACAAAATGTGGGCTCCTCATGTGAGTTGGGTACGATTCGATGTGGCCGACTCGATGCGACCCAACTCGATGTGGCCGACTCGATGTCAGGACAACTCGATGTGATATCCCTAAGGGATATTTTCGTTAGTTTTAACGAAAATATCACAACTTAACCTAACCAATCGTCAAGGGCGTACAGTTGACCTAACCGGGCATTCAGTTAACCCACATTAAATATATAAAGAAAATGAAATCGACTTGGCCTGGCATCGACTTGGCTTGACATCGAGTTGTCCTGACATCGAGTCGGCCACATCGAGTTGGGTCGCATCGAGTCGGCCACGTCGAATTGTCCCTGCCCCCCTCATGTATGTTGTGTTTCTTGTGCAAGATTTCTGAGAGAGTAGTTAAAAGATACTTATTCTTTAATGCCTTTTGCGGTCCCAATGGTATGGAGAGAACAAAGAAACCACTCGACTGAGTGCTACTTCTGTTTAACAAAGTGGACATTCCTCAAAATCTAAACATGCGATTCAATATTCTAATTTACTATCAGCCATGCGACCTCTTTCACACTGTGACGATTTGCCAATACCAAAACCACCAAAAACATGGACTTTAGATGATGATGAACCTGATGATGCATATCGTAATAAACCTTTGGACAGACAAGATGACATGGATACACAATTTCAACCACCTTCATCGGATGAACCTCATTTAATTTCTCAGTCAGAATTAAATGATCTTGTCAGAGAGTTAAATCTATCTAAAAATCAGGCTGAGCTCTTTGGTTCTAGATTAAAAGGTTGGAATATCTTACAAAAGACTGTAAAAATATAATTTCGTAAGCGTCAGACGCACTTCACATCGTTTTTCTCTATGGAAAGTGATTTAGTGTATTGTAATGATGTGAACGCTCTCATGGAGACACTTGGTCGAGAGCACAATCCTGAAGAATGGAGGCGTTTTGTCGGTTCATCAAAGCTGAGTTACTTTTGAAACATAGTGACTATGATACAGGGTGGGGCACGGGAATCAAGTGTTTTTTGAATAGCTAGTAATCGGCCATTAGGAATGGGAGGGGCGTGCGGTAGGTAGCATTCCATTCCTGGGTTCATAGCATTTAACTTTAACTAACACTCACCTTTATCTTTCAGGTGCCATCATGGAGCAGTGGACGTTAGAACACCGCATGTTCGCGTATGATCATTTTGTTAGGAGTGGCGAGTCAGTGACAGCAGTTCAGCGTGCGTTTCGCCGCAGATTCAACATTCATCGAAATGACTCTGTTCCCGCTCGTGACACAATCTTACGTTGGGTTAACAATCTTCGAACAGGAGGCTCAATAATGAAAACAAAACCGAAGGGGCCGCAACGCACTGTGCGTACTCCAGAGAACGTTGAAAGGGTCAGACAAGCGATGTTGCAAAGCCCAGGCCGCTCTGCTCGGAGACATTCAGCTGCACTCGGAATCAGCAATCGTACTGTTAGACGGATTTTGCATGAAGAATTACATTTTCACCCATACAAGTTAGCGATGGTGCAGGAATTGAATGTAAACGATTGCCCCCAACGACTGAATTTTGCACAGGAAATGCTTGCACTTTATGAGCAGAATGAAAACATGATGGTGGTAATGAGTGATGAAGCCCATTTCCACCTTAATGGGGCCGTCAACAATCAAAACTGTCGGTATTGGGCTGCTGAAAATCCGCGACAACTCCATGAAAAACCGCTGCATAGCCCTAAGGTTACAGTTTGGTGCGCGGTGGGAAAGTTTGGCGTCATCGGTCCCTATTTCTTCGAACAAAATGGGGTTACCGTTACCATAACATCTGGGCGTTACATTGAGATGGTGAACACCTTTTTCATCCCTGAGTTACGAAGAAGGCGTATTGCTCGTCGACATTTGTGGTTTCAGCAAGATGGGGCCACGCCACACACCGCCAGAGCGTCAATGGCTGTTCTTCGCCCCCTGTTTCCCAACCATCTCATTTCGAGATTTGGTGACATTGCATGGCCCCCTCGGTTCCCTGACTTGTCCACATGTGACTTCTTTCTATGGGGGTACCTCAAGTCACGTGTCTACGAGGACAAGCCCCGTACATTAGATGCATTGAAGGAAGCGATCCGTCAACAAATCATCCAAATCAACAGAGACCTGCTGGGAAGAGTGGAGGCCAATTTTCGTAAACGCCTTCAACAATGCGTCGACGGCCAAGGACATCATATGCCAGATATAATTTTCGGTACATGATTATTATGACATGAAATGCTATGTTCTTACGAATGTTGTTCTACCAATATATTTTCTTTACAAAAATAAATATCATTTTCCTGATTATTCCAAAAACACTTGGTTCCCGTGCCCCACCCTGTAGTATGATAAACACTTCTGATATATCTGTGGTGATCTGAAAGTGATTGCACTTCTCCTCGGTTTACAGTTAGGATACACAAAGTTCTCTTGTTTCCTCTGCAAGTGGGACAGCCGAACTAAGGGAAGTCATTATAAACAGAAAGAGTGGCCACTTCGACAAAATTTTGTTCCAGGACAGAAAATGTTGGCCATCAACCCCTACTAGATCCAGCAAAAATTTTCTTACCACCCCTCCATATCAAACTTGGTTTGATGAAAATTTTTGTAAAAGCCATGAATAAAGACGGACTTTGATTTCTATATCTAAAACAGAAGTTCCCTAGAATCAGCGGAGCGAAAACCAAAGACATTTCTTGTGGTTCCACAGATCAGAGAAGTGATGAAAGACAATGCATTTGATGAGTCTCTGAATGAGGTTGAAAGAACGGCATGAAAAGTTTTTAAAGGCAGTCAAATCAGAAAATTATGTTTCCCTGGTGGAGCAAATGCTTAGTGCTTACCAAGCCATGGGGTACACTGTAACGTGTCTTTGAAAATGCACTTCCCGCACTCCCACCTGGACTTCTCATCAAACCTGGGCGCTGTCAGCGATGAGCATGGTGAAAGATTTCATCAGGATATATCAACCATGGAAAAGCGGTACCAAGGAAGATGCAGCCCCAGTATGTTGGCCGACTACTGTTGGACACTTATAAGAGAAGCCCCTAGTACTAGTTATAAGCGAAAATCAGCCGCAAAAACATTTTAGGTAAGGTATTCTTCTTTTTTGTACGATTAAATATACCTAAAAAGTAAGAAAATCTGTCAATTTTCATTTGCATTTCGTTCGAAATTGGTTGGTGATCGAAGAGAAAATTCCGTTTTCAAATTCGTAAAATCGGCGTAAAAAAGTACATTGGAATCACATAAATTCATTCGAAGGAGGAAAAAAAAGTTATTTTGTTGTTCAACGAAATCATTCCGAATTTTTTCTTCCTCTCAAGAAAAAATTCATTCGAGTCTGTCCTTAAAAAAGCGACCACAAAAAACTACAACTTTATTTATCAAGTTTTTGTTAAAAATTTTCTTCCAAATAATTTTTATTTTTTCCCGTGGGAAATAAACTCTTGAATTTGTTTCCAAAAATATCTTCTGAATTAGGTATCATTTGGAGAATTTCCAGTTTCGAAGTTAACCCGCAACAATGACAATAATAACAACAACAACAATAACAACTTATTGTTCCAAATTATACATGTACACTAGGGTGGAGCGAAAAATACTTTTTTTCTAGTATGAAGTTCTAATAGTGATTAAAAGTTGCATTTAGTGGACAAATATGCCTGCCAAAATATGAGTTTCATTTGTTTAAATTTTCAGCTGCCACCAGGGGGCTAAATTTAATACAATTTTGTGTAAAAAGGAAAAAATGCTTCTATTTTAGGTTTGTCAAACTATTATAAAATTTTATCTTAGAATTATCTAATAGTTTGATTAAGATTCGTAAATTATAGGAATTCGTTTGGTAAAAATGCCTTTTCATATGCTTAATATCTTCAGCTGCCACAAGAGAGCTGAAGTTAACACAATTTAGAGTAACTGAGTCATGTTGAGACTACACTGAATGTTGTGGGGTAGGGTTTGGGGAGGGTTGTGGGGGAGGGTTTTGGTGTGAAGGAATTTCTTTCTGTGAGTCATTAGAACAGTGTGTTAACACTTGTCTTCTAGGTAGTAGGCCTATTTGCTCAGTTGATCGGAGAGTTTTTTAATATGATCGGAATATTATAAAACTTTATTTTAAAGTGATTTATATAGAGATAATATTGATTTTATTATAAAATGCTTGTTATAATGTATTATATAATTTTAGTTTATTTATATAATATATTATATATTTATATAATATTATATATACTTATAAAATATTATATATATTAATTATATAATGTTTTGATGTTACAGGATTTTTGTGATTGTGAATTTTTCTTAAAATATTATGGCATCAAATACTAAATATAAACATTTCACTAGAGAACATATGAAGTGTGCCATATTTGAAGTACCTTGTGAGATGAGTGATATGCAACTACCAACTTATAACTGCATTATGAAAGATTACCTGTTCACAAAACATTTAGTGAAGGAGCAGATGAATAACAAGGAGCCTTTATTTTCTGAAATAGCAGAGGCAGTTTCCAAAAGGTAGAAAATATTTAGAAGAAGGCCTCTTTGCCAATAGTTTCACATACACGCGTTTTACAGATGATGCGAGTGTACCATGATAAATACAGGTCCTTATTAAAGCCATACAAGTCACGCAAGGATCAGCCTAAGTACAAAAATCAGCTTGAAGAATTTGAAAACTCTTCAAAATGCACTTTGTTTGACATCTGCACCTGCAAATGTAAGGAGTTTAGGAGATGCTCATGTGAAAAGAGTAAGAAAGTCCCTCCAAAAGAGCAGGATTTTTTAAATGACCACGAACACGCAGAATAATGGTGATAGGAAGCATTGACATAGCACACACAAGACGATTACAAGCAAGAGAACATCGAAAGGAAATGGAAAAAGCACGTCTGGAATCTTCACAAACAACTAGTGCTGCTATAACCAATACGTCCAACTTACAAATCGAACAGAGACAAGTGAACTTCAACAACTAAAAGAGATATCTGAAGATAATGAGGAAGATACAACCTCGACTCAATATGTAATATCAGAACAACAGATGCGTGAGCCACTGCCTTCATTATCAATTACTTGTGATAGATTTAAAATGTCGGACAGAGCTGGGGCTGCTATTGCTTCTGCAGTATTGGCAGATCTTAAAATTGTTACTCCCGAAGACAAAGGGAATATTATAGACAGAAGTAAGCTAAGACGTGAAAGACAAAAACAGAGAAAGGAACTACAACAGATAGGAGAGCCAAAAACCATGCGGGGATTATACTTTGATGGCAGAAAGGATAAAACAATGATTCAAGTCCAGGAGAGTGATGGCTCTAACCACCAAAGAACCAAACGCGAAGAGCATATCAGCATAATATCTGAACCACACTCTCTGTACTTTGCACATGTGACACCTTCCAGTGGCAAAGCTAAATACATTTGCATAGCGCTAGTGAATTGCTTGAAAGAAAGGAATGTTGATATAGGGAACATCGTTGCAGTTGGCTGTGATTCGACAGTGGTTAACACTGGTAGTATTGGAGGCACAATAAGATTACTGGAAGAAGCCTTTAATAAGCCATTGCAGTGGCTGATATGCCTTTTACACCTTAATGAACTTCCATTGCGCCATCTGTTTCATCACTTGGATGGTACCACTACTGGACCAAGAGCATTTTCAGGAGAAATTGGCCGAGCACTTTCAGACTGTGAAAAGCTTCCCATAGTTAACTTCAAACCCATTGAAATTCAAGAGGACATGTGTGAAGTTGATGTAGATGACATAAGTACTGACCAGAAATACCTTCTTGAAATTCACAAGGCTATATCAAGTGGAACATTCTCAAAGAGTCTTAGTCATAAGAGTCCAGGCAATATATCACATTCAAGGTGGCTCACCACATCAAACAGGACTCTGCGGTTATATACAAGCACAGAGAATCCTTCAGGCAATTTACAAGAATTAGCTACTTTCATTGTTAGGGTATACGCACCAATGTGGTTT